>SNQJ01S0016615.1:94211-108326 GCA_010110895.2 Picea sitchensis
ATAGAAGCTTCCGCTTCTAGAAGGATCTTCCTCTAGATGCTTCTCTTAATAGACATATTAGTATAAATAAGAGTTGAGGGTATGAAAACCCTAGCTTGGAGATTATTGTAACAGAGCGCTGCTCGACTAGAGGTTGCCCCCTCTAAGAGGCCTGTGAACATTGCTATCTGATTCAAAGTGTTATTTCTGTTGCTATTTCGTATATCATTTCTGTGTATTGTGAAGATTATGCTAGAAATTTTACTGTTATTCTGTCATTTCTAGCATTTCATTTCTGTTCTGCATATTTTATATATCTGGTATCTTGCACAATTCCTTTTTCCAGAGAAGACTCCGTCAATAGGGTGGAAGAAAAGTAAGCAACGTTATCAAAGGCCAGAATAGAAGGGACACTGAACCTCGTGATCAGTTGTTGTTTTATGAATTAGATCACTGCCTTCTCATTTACATGATTCAGAGGAATGGCCTCTACCCATTTCATGAAATAGTCAGTGGAGGTAAGAATGTACTTGTGCAATTTCAAGGATCTAGGTGTGATCTATCCTATGATATCCAACCCCCACTACTCGAAAGGCCGAGAGATAGTAACTGGTTGGAGTGGAACCGCCACTTTTTTCTCCTTTCCAGTGCTTATTTGAAAAGTCTTAATAATAGCCGGCTCTCAGAATCTTATGAGCGGTAGTGTTCCTGTAAAATGTCCCCCAGTGGGGCCATCATGGAGTTCATTCAGGACTTTGTCTACGTCTTCTCGTTCGAGACATCTTAATAGTACCCCATCGTAATTTACCTGAAAGAGGACCGAATTTATAAGACGATATTATACAGATTTTAATCTCAGGGCTCTCCTTTCTCTAGGGTTGAGTTTTTCGGGACAAATCCCGTGATGTAGGAGATAAGTTAAATATTTATACTAGGAGTATTTTCCTGGGGAGATATATGATACTTCACCACACCACAGTGCCATTTCCTTTTCCCATCTGAGATGTTCATTTACTTGATCCCGGGCTTCAGCTGCAAGCTTGCACAACCCTTTCCCTTTTACTAGTTTTGAAAGTTTTATATCCAGATCAAATTCCTAGACCACCACCATCCAGTTCCCTCTTATTTCCCCCATTTCTTGTTGGGTAAATAAGGATCGGACTGTAGGGTGTTTTGAAATGTTTTACTGCCTTATAAACCACGTAGGCCTGTTTATCTACAACAGTATAATTGAGGTCAGCTCCTTGAATATTAGTACTCATAAATGACACTGGGGCTTCGTTGTTGTCATCATCCTTCTGAGTCAAGACTGCAACTATCGATTGATCCGAGGCGAAATTATAAAGGGAAAAATCTCTATTGAAATTAGGACTTCGCAACACCGGGGCCCGAGAAATGGCAGCCTTGATGTTGTTGAAGGTGTCTTTTCGCTCATCATCGCACTTAAATTCGGCATCTTTGCGAATCATATTTTGCAAGGGTTTGATGATTTAAGCGAAGTTGGGAGTGAACTTCCTCGCAAAATTGATTTTCCCGAAAAAGGACTGCATAACTTTCTTGTTATGAGGTAAGGGAAGTTGAGCTATGGATTTAATCCTTTCCGAGTCTATGCGAATCCCTTCTTGAGATATGATGTGACCTAATAGATTACCTTCCTCGACATTGAAGATATTTTTCTTAGGGTTTAAGGATATACCGTATTTCCTACAGCTCTCGAAAATCTGAGTTAAATGTTGGATGTGTTCTTCTCTATTCTTTGAATATACTGTCACATCATCTAGATACACTACCACACATTTATTGATTAATCCTTGGAAAGATACGTCCATGGATCTTTGGAAGGTTTATCCTGCGTTAATTAACCCGAAAGGCATGCGCTTGTAAGCAAAGGTTCCCCATTTGGTTCGGAAAATGGCTTTTAAACGATCTTCCTCTGAAACAAGGACTTGGTTGTATCCTGAGAAACCGTCTAGTAGAGAGAAGTTCTCTGAGCCTGACACAGTCTGCAGGAGTTGTTCCATCGGCGGGACTCGGTAATTGTCCTTTTCTGAAGCCATGTTGAGGTTCCTAAAATCTATGCATAGGCAGAACTGTCCTGACTTTTTCCTCACCGGAACAAGGTTCGCTACCCAAGAAAAATGCCTAACCTGAAAAATGATCTTGGCATCTAAAATCTTCTTTAACTCCTGATACATAAGAGGTTCCAGGGATGGGTGATACTTTCAGAGCTTTTGTTGGAAAGGTTTCACTCCCAGCTTTAAAGGGATGGTGTGTTGAATGATGTGGGTATCATACATTTTCAAATCCCTATAGGACCACACGAAGACATCCTGGTATTTTCTGAATAATTTGAGGTAAGCTTTATGTTCTTCCTTAGATATGGTCTTGCCCAGATTCATATTCTTTGGAATCTCTGGGGTTCCAATATTTATAGTTTCATGCAGGGGGCAAGAGCTACCAGTCTTTGTGTTTTTGGGTCCCTTAAACCACTCTTTCATATCAAACAAAGTTTCTATATTAGCTATCCCTTTCGGGATCATGTGACCCTTTAATTTATCCAAAGGTCGTCCCGTCCGAAGATCGGTTTCCATGGACAACTCTTGGAATTCTTCATCATCGATAGCGATATCTTTGAAATTATCTTGGTTATTCAATATGATTATGATTTTTTCGTCTCCTTCGAAGACTTTCCAATTGGAAATGCTATTAGGTATCGATAGTTTGTAGAGAAGTTCCACAATGAATCGAGAGGCTTTATAATCTTCTAAAGGCGATAGCCTGGAAGCGTTTGTGGCCAAGGAGTCAGCAAGAATAATCTTTGTTTTGGGGATCGTAGTGATATCAAAAGCCTCAAAGTGTTCTATTAACCTATGCACCTCCTGTTGATAGTTCTTCAGATGAGGAGAATTGCAATGTATGGTATTTCTTACTTGTCTAACAATAATTTCAAAGTCCCCAAAAACTTTCAATTCTTTGATATCCAAATCTATGGCTTTCCTTAATCCTTGTACCAAAGCTTCATATTGGGAAGTGTTGTTGGTACATTCGAATTCTAGCCTACAGGACAAGAAATGATGTTTACCAATAGGATCGATGAGGATGCATCATGCTCCAGACCCTTCTTGAGATTTAGATCCATCAAAATAAAGGGTCCAAATTTGTGAATGGGAATCGCTATTTCCATTTCCCTTATTAGTTTCTTGCTCCCTGACCTCTTGTTTCGCAAGCTCTAGTGTCGGGTTTTGGCAGAAGAGAGTACCTCCTGTTGGTATCGATGATTTCTCTTGGAAAATCAATTTGGAGTTTTGGGTAAGAGGAACATCAGATAAGATGGGGACGAAGTTTCCAAAGTAGGATTCACAGGAATAATTTCCCAGTATGGGAAAATCTATGGACGAGGGCTCGTTAGGGGTTTCTAAATCAGTGACTATATGTTTTAGATATATCTCCCAGTTGATTCTGATCATGTTCTTGTATCCCTTCAGTGGTAGCCAAAGGTGTGCCCAGTCTGTACTCAAGTATCTGTTTATCTTTTTAGACCAATATCGGCTCAGTAATAGCCCATATGCCTTTGGGATATCTACTACAATAATGTCGATCACTTGTAAAAATGTGGGTTGTGTCGATATTCTGATCATCACGCCTTTGAGTTCTCCTATGACCTTGACTTAGGTCTTGTCCAGTTGTATGACATGTTTATCACTCTTGAGAGGAACGACATTCAATTTCTTGCAAACAGACAAGGGCATGACGTTGGAGGATGCTCCAGAATCTACCAGACAATTGTGAAGGTTCCTATTGAATATTTCAAACATTAGGAGGAACAGGGGAACAAACCGTTTCTCATTTCTATGTCCCGAATAGGTATTCATAGTTGGTTTTCCCACCGGATCTGTGTGAGTCAAAATTATTCCTGGGCCATCGTCGGTTGTCAGGTTTTTTGTAGAGTTCAAGGCCTACAACAGAAAGTCTTTCTGCGGAGGAATCCTGCATATATCCATAACTAAAATATTGGCCTTTAGCCTCTTCAAATCTTCGACCACGTTTTAATCTAGTTTGGGCGACTCCTGGGTATGAATTCTTATAAGATTTTTACCGAGAGTGAAAGATGTTTTCGGGTGGTCAGGATTTAACTTACTTGTGAGGCTCGGGTGGCATCGGTATCTTTCGAGTTGGGTGGGCCCTTACTATGAGTCTGTATCACCGAAACTTCCACGGGTTGTTCCCGAGACTCAAACAGATCGTCGGAAGGCATGATCAGGTCAAGATCCCATATCAGCATGGTTGTGGCTCGTGGTGGGTCAACTTCTTCCTGGTCAGCAATATTCATGGCCGAACTACTTGGTTGTTCGGTCAGGGAGACTTCGTCTAGAAAACGATTGGCCATTAAATTCATGGCATGGACTCATTGAGGGAAGTCTCTTTCAAAGTGGTTCTCCTGATGATAAGTATGAAAAGAATCAGATGCAACATTCCCTAGATCAATATTTAAGTTAGCTGGGGGAGGTTCAATTGATTTGAAAGGTGGGTTTCTTTTAAAGAAAGGCTTATAGGGACTTTGGCCTTGGTTTCCCTCTCCTACATTTCTCTTCATGTTTATGATTTCGTTTGATAATTTCTTAACCATGCATTGTAGATCTTCTATATCTACATTGCCTTTGTCGAGAATTTGTTCAACCGGTTTTCCCGGCGGTCTAGTCAGAAGAAGTCCTCTCCTGGGAGGGTGTTGGGTTTGTTTCTTTACTAGAGAGGCATGGCCTTATTTACATACTTTCATCTGGAATTATATCGTTTGGCCTCTTCAAAATTTTCCTCCAGGGTTTGCTTAGGGGCTCTTTTTACAAACATAGAAATAGAAGCTGGGAGCGTGTTGGTGTAAACCTTGATTTGTAATTCTTGAGTTGGTTTCGCCACCGGCTGGAATTTGTTTAAGATGGTCGTGAATTTCTAATTGAAATCTTTGACCCTCTCTTTCAGACTCATGGTGGTTGCGAACAACTGAGCCATCAGGGCTCCCATGGTAGTTTCTTTTGTAAACTTATCTAGAAAGTATTTCTGGAACTTAGTCCAGCTGGTTATCGATCATACTGGCAAATTAAAATACCACGTGGAAGTTGAATTTTCAAACGTGTAGGGGAAAATTATGCAGACTACGTCTTCATGCTGGACATTCATGAGTCTAATCGCTAGTATGAACTTCTTGATGTGATCTGCAGGTAAACCTGAAGTGTTGGGGTCGTACTTGGGAATCAACTTCTTTAGGTGTTGGGGAAGATTATGTACTCATCCGAGGATGGCCACGACATCTCCGACCAACTAGGGTTGGTTGTTCTGAAGCGAGATTTCTCCTTCTTCCTCATGGTTGTTATTACCTTCCATATCTTTGGAATCCGATTCGAACTCTTCTTCTTCCGAAAAGTTGTTTGGCTCAGAGATGTCATTGGTTGGTGTTTCGGGTATCATATCAATAGGTTCTTGGATTTAGGTAATTGTGAAATCTATTAAGTCTTCTACGAAGTGTACGAAAACCTCGTCGGGGGCATTAACCATTGGTCTTCTTTGTTGTTTTCTTCGATGGAGGATGGGAGCTAAGGACAACACACTAATATGACGGGCGTAGGCTCTAGTGATTCTCCTGAAAATATCCACTTCCTCATGATGAAGGGCGTAAGGTATTTCAGGGTGAAAAGGTTCCTCCTCGGGTTGGGGCGAGTTTTCTATTTTGGGAATACTCAACGTGTGTGGGTTGTCTTGTGACAGACTAGCCATGCATGTGGCCTATTATGAATCTGTAGGTTGTTTGAAATGATAGATAAAATATATATTCAACCATTCATTCTTGGCCCTCCTTCTAGCGTTAATTCTGATGATGGGTCCTAAATCCATTGACTCAACAGTAGGAACCAAACCCACCATCGAGGCCCAATTAGACTATGCAACATTTGAAATGGAATGGTTCTCAAGATCTTGCGATCTAACGAATTTATCGATGGGCTTTTGTGTTTTCTTGTGAAGGCTCTTCCTTTAGTTAGGACTATTTTCTTCTGTATTTTCTCTTGGGTGGGGCTGATATGAGAGATGAAATCCAGTATAAACCAACTTGACAAACAACGTGATTAATTTTTAACTATTGGGAAGAGGTTAAATTTGGGATAACCCGTTGCTCAACATGGAGACAATTACTCTATACCACAGGCCTAGTACTAATGCATTAACCATGTGAGCATCCAATTACTATCTGGGAAACTAACTATCAGAAAGAAATCACATATGTAATAAGATAATGGCAAGAAAAAAAATTCATCTACCATGACCGTTCATTACATAATAACACAACAATTTATCTTCATCATTAAAGAAAATAACATCAAGACATTGCACCAAATAACTAGACATCAGAATTAATTGCTCTTACTCATTACTGCATCATTCATGAAACATGATAGGAAGTAGTTCTTCTCCAAGTCCAATCACATGCATCAGATGAAAATAGTTTGTCTTTGGTCCAGAAGGACTTCTCAATTCATAGCAGTCTCAAAATAATTCTTAACAACCAAAAAAACGAAAGAGTCTTACAACAACCATCGACCCTCTACTCATTGGTCGGTGGTGTCTCTATTTATAATATAAAGTGTTAATTGAAACTAATGGTTAAGTGAATTTTAATCAAAACAAAAATCACCATGTGGCGTTATCTTCTAACAACTTCTTTAACAGTCGTCCCGAGATACTTATTGGAAAGGGTGACCTCTCTCGTATTCAGTCCAGCTGACAAACAATTCTTCACAAGTTTGGGCCCATGGAAATCTGTGTCATTCCATCGGGGCTGCATATATTCCCCTGATGTCTACTGCATGTGCCCGATACTTCACTAAAATGGAGTTCAACTACTGTAGCATGGCCCAGGATCTGATCGGATGTTCTACAAATTGTTGTACTTTCCCTGGTCTCACATCAGCTATTTTTGCGGACTCTTCGGTCCATAACGAATCTTGTTCAGCATGCATCTTGACCACGTCGCTTAGGTTGATGAATTTATCAGGGGTGTAAAACTCGAGGAGCTTGGCATCCTTCATCTCTCTGTTGAATCTGCTTCGGTGTTTCTTTTGGGTTCATCGGCGGGATCATTGAGAAAGAATTGTTCGGTAATTGGGGAATCATTCCTGTAATTGGGGTTGAGATAGTTTAGTGATCAAGCAATGTGATATAAGGTACCAAAAAACATAATGGACTGGTGCGTACCTATGGAGCTCGTTAGTCTCGATCGTTTAATACTTACGTGAACCTAGTTTCTCCTTTGAATGACCTGTGATGTCTTTTATCCACGTTGTCGCTCCTCTTCATGTTAAATGAGTCACGTCAGTGTGCCATAGCGTGGCAAATCGAGTACGGCAGATATGAATGTTGGTTCAGTTATAGTAGTCGCTCGACCTTTGGGGACGGGAAAAGAAGCCAGAGTTGAGCGTGCGCATGTATGCTCCCAGAAGGTCGGGTACCGTAGTAAGGAATTCGTTAAATGCCTCCAGAATATGTATCACCAAGTGTGTCAACTATCATTCATCAATAATTGAAGTTGGGGAGTTTAAAGATATTGGAATGATCATACTACACATCCCCTGCAACTCCGATCGACAGTGTTTTATGCGTTCCGGATTACATCCGACGAGCAGATGGAATGCGTTAAGTCTTCAATATAGCCTGTTGTGAGGCGTGACTATTCTTTTGGCACTCTATGGTTTTCTCCTTTGTTTCGCTATAAATTCTAGGAGTTCTATGGGGAATGCCACACATAAGTCGAGTTTATACCTCTGTAATATTGGTCTTGCGAGTTTATTCAGGCGCAACTCGGTGTAGTGGTCCTTTATCATCTATAGACGTCCAAGACACTACGTTGTTGCACTATGGGATCCCCTTTGAACAAGACACGGGGTCTGCAAGGTAGCTGGAGTGCAAGGTCCAAGCCCCAACGTGCTTGGGACTCTTTCTTATTGGCTTCCAGTTTCCTTGAAGCTTCGATAGGAGGTACAGGATTTTTCTTGGAGAGGGTGTCAATGCCTCTAGCGGAAGTCGGGGTGGAGAGAAGTGCACCTGAAAGAGGTATGCTTGGGGTCGCGCCCCCACAGGAGCTGACACCATGGATAAGGGGGTGCCTAGGAAAGATATAGGAGAAAGGGAGAAGGATCGCCCCCCAATTGAGCTAAGTGTACATCCCGCCGCTGAGGGGTCTATGACGCTTACTAACTGGTTGAGGCCTGTGGGAACTACCAGTAAAGGAAGTGGGAGACGAAAGGGGAGGGATAAAGCACTGGGTTCTCCCGTCAAGATTTCCATCAAGCAGTTAGAGTGGGCCCAACTTGCCATAGCTAAACTCTACCAAGAAAATAAAGAGTTGTGGAGCCAGTTGGCGGTGAAGAACCAAGATGTGTTAGCGTTGTAGGGTCGTGGAGGAAGCATGGTTTGGATCCAGAGTCATCTTCGAGAAGCTCAAGACACAATTGTGCAGTTGCGCGAGGCATAGAGGATATCAGCGAAAGAGGAAAAGGAAACATTACAGGGTGCGAGAAGTAGTCCGGGAGAGGATGCGGGCGTAGGAGATGTATAGTGGGCGAACCCTCGCCTTGCATTCCTCGAAGTGACACTTAACATTTCTTCTCTTTTTTCATAAGGGTTTTATACTCTCACTGTGACCGGGTCGGCCAGTAAAGACTCTAACGGTATCTATTTGTATGTGTCCCAAGTTTAGCGGGAATTTTTTTTAATTATATGAAAGTTTAGCGTCTTGAATGTATCCCGTTCCCTTTTGGATGTAAATTAACTGTGTTCTTTATCTGAGTTTTTCACGCAAATTATGGGATTTTATAATTGTTATTATTGCATTGTAAATTTGTTGATATGCTCCCTTTAAAAGTTTTGATATCGATTGATGATGACATGGCGTTATTAACCCTGGGTTATTTAATGTATTTGAACATAAAATTTATCATTCGGAAGGTTGGTAAGGATTACGCTTAGGGACTCTACTCACGTCAAAAGCACTGAAGGAAAAAGACATTGTGACTGCCTATACTTGGGTGGCATCCGGGATCGACATTTTAAAATGTAAAATTAATGTGTATTTTATTCTGTAACTCCCTGATGCTGAAATCGCGTCGGGTGTCGACGATCGGCGATACCGCTCCTCTCCTTGTGCGATGCCTACTTTTGCTTTTCCTGCCGAAGCCAAACAGATCGGTCTTCAGTGAAACCCTTGCCAAAGTTCAATCGAAAAAAGAAAGACTTTCATCTGCCGACGCTGATGAAGATCGGAGCTCGGTTATTTAAAACTTCTCAAATGATTTTCGCCACGTTTAATCTTTGGGGAGATCTTTTGTTTGGTGATTCCTTAAGTAGTTGTTAAGTACCCTTTAATCGTTAAGATGATTCTTTGTTGTATGTTCGAGCAAACTTTAGAAAACATCAAACGTGAAACATGAAAAATGAGCACAGGTGTCAATTTCATACTAAAGGCAAAACAAACAGTGAAAAGGATCAAGTGGTACCCAAAAGTAAAAAATGGACATAAAATTTTAGGGTGTGTTGAGTGCTCAACAGAACCTTCGTGAATTTCACTTTTCCTCTTGTTTAAGCATCGTCGCACCCTATACACAAGAAACTTGGGACGACGTCGCAGTCCAGTTTTGTTACAGCATGCGACGATCAAGCATCGTCGCACCCCAAGAATAGAGTAGGGTGCGACAATCTCCTTTGACATAGTTTTTAAGGAAGAAAAGATAATCCACTTTTCTCATGGGGAAATCCTCTTTTAGTGTTTTCATAAAAGATGGAAGTGAGTCATGTACATATTGTCAGTCGATCACTGGGGTGGCCAAAATAATGTGTAACATAATTCCCCCCAAAGTATGAAGTTGGAACCTGTGACAGTTGAAATACTTTGTAGAATGTGTGTACCGAAAACAAGGATCACATCGGTCGGGAACCTGCAAACAATCAAGCATTTGCATAATAATATACCATCTTTTGAGGTAGACATTTTCATACTCATACTACAAGTGACTCTAATCATAAGTGTCAATCTAGTCATGGCCACTAAACATACACTATAGATCCATGTCATCATGATTGAGCATAGCCACGAGAAATACACTATGGATCTATGCTCTTTAAGAATTTAAATTCAGACATAGCCATGATACATACACAATGGATCTATGTTTCAGTAAAAACTCATGAATACTCCATCACAACCTAAACCAATATGGTGAGATCCAGGGTCTTCATTTCCATTGTCCAAAGTACGAATCTAGTCATGTGATTACAGGTGTCGAAGTCGAACATGGTAGAAACCACTTGATTACCGATCTTTAATGAAAACCATTAACAAGTGTGAGGGAAATCATGTTAGGGACCTAAACCCTCACGTAGGTAGAATAATATATTTCCATGTAATAAAGGTCAATATTAATCAGGCCTAGAAAAAAGGAGGAATAAGTCCAATGTAAGAAGACCTAATAGAAGCTTACGCTTCTAGAAGGATATTCCTCTAGATGGTTCTTTTGATAGACATATTTAGTATAAATAGGAGTCTAGAGTATGATAACTCTTTTATTGGATATTATTGCAATAGAGCTATGCTCTGCTGCAGGTTTCCCCCTCGAAGAGGCAAGTGAAAATTTTTCTGAGTAATCAAAGTGTTCTTTCTGGTATTATTCTAGCATCATTTTGGTATTATTGTGGTGTTGTTCTGATTATATTGTTGTTCATCTGCCATTTCTAGCTATTTATTTTTGTTATGCATACTTTTTATATCTGCAATATTACAAGTGGTATCATAGCACTTTCCTTGGCAGGAAATTGTGGGTTAATGTTTTTTCCAGGGTAGAGACGTATTCTGATGTCTTTAAGCTACATAGATCTATCGTTACACGCATAAACCCAAGGTCGGGGATTCATACATGCAGGAAATACAAGTGGTACTTAAGAACACATATGTTGGCCACCCTTATAACCCCTGATGGTACCCCTTTGAGTGGTAGCGCATCAGACAACACCTATATACGGATCGACCTAGATCTCCTAAAGCCCTCCATAGATAAATCGATCGGTCATCTGACTGCTATAGTGTCACCGATAACAACACTCGAGAAGAGACTCTCTAGTACCTGGGTAGTCGGGTAGTACACCTAAGGGCACGGTCTAGCCTCCTTAGTTGGTGCCCTGAGATATTGGGTCGAGTACTACTGTTGGACCTTGCACGTATATCAGAGAGTTATAACACAGGGAAAACCCTTGTCTGTATAACCCTTGAATACCTAACCCTTGGGACAGAAACAAAAACATAACAGACAAGATCTATTGTGATACACCTGCATCTCATGCATTTGAGTTGCGAAATTTCTACACATTTCTTCCTGTTAAGCATTTGGGCATTTCATCACTGCAGTATTCTTCATATCAGAGTATAACTCCGCAAGAGTAAAAAACAAAGTCTGGATCCTGTTGGAACCACTATTTGAGACCTATTCCATTGGATTTATCTCTTCTCCCTTATCGCGGTCATACCTATCATTTTTCAACATTTTTTTTTTCTTGTGGACCTAGCCCCCTTCCAACACCCTTATTTTGGATTTATCCCATTGGATTCCATACATCGCCCTGATCGTTGGGATACACTTCACCCATAACACATTTTCTTTATGGTCCCACCCACCCCTTTTTGTGTTCCCTCATCATCATGGCCCATACCCATAGCCAAGACTTGGAAGCTCACTTCACTACCTTGCACTATAATTTCATAGAAACCCAACAAGAAGTGCAACAATTGAGTGCCAATATTGCCACCATCAATCAAAATATGCATTCGTCCATCGCTGCCTCAATTGCGGAACTCAAAGAAGAGCTCAAACAAAACAATACTACCCAACTTGAATCTATCACTATGATGATCTGCACCAATCTACATATCCCTGCAGATCTTCCCATATTTGACCCACCTTTGCATACCGAAGGTGAATCTTCCTCTCATTCCCAGAATTTTCAGCCCCATCACTTTTAGCATGACCTACGCCTTCTGTGTGTGGATGTGAATAAATTTGATGGATAGGATCCCACTGGCTGGGTAACTAAAATGGAAGATTATTTCTCTTGGTATGACATTACAGATGAGTTAGCTAAACTCTGGTACGGTGTTCTCCATCTAGATCAAGAACGTTGGTAATGGAGAAAAAACTCCCGCCAAGGGTATGTGGCTTGGACACACTTTGTACTAGAGATTTATGAACACTTTGACACTGGCACCAACCATTTAGGCTGCTTGACAAATTTGAAACAATATGGCACCATGGAAGACTTTATATCTTCTTTTGAGAGACTGGATTTTCGTACAGAGGGCATGTCTGATTCTTTTTACCGAGAATATTTTATCATTGGCCTCAAGGATGAGATTCGTGCTCATGTCCTCATGGCTCAGCCTCAGAGTTGGGTGGGTGCTACTAAAAGAGATAAGGAAGCACAACAGGTTGTCTCTTCTCAAAACAAAAAACCCTCCTTTATTCCTCTCACTAAACTAGTAACTCCCACTCCTCCTTCTACTCCACTAAAGATCTAGAAATTGACCAGGGCCAAAATAGTTGAACATTAAATCAAAGGCATTTATTATAATTGTGATGACAAATATTTTCCGGGACACAATTGTAAGGGACAAAATATTTTTATGGCCATCTCAGAGGATGTTTCCGAAGAGGATGTTGAGGCTCCCCTTGTGTCTATGCCACTTGAACCCACTGACATAAACCCTCCCTCTGACCCTCCCAAAGTAGAACCAGTCATTTCCCTAAATTATCTCACTGGCTTCTCTGCTCCCCAAACCCTCAAGCTAATTGGTTACATCAAGCATAGGAAGGTCATCATTCTTGTTGATAGTGGAAGCACCCATAATTTTATTCATTGTTGCATTTCCCAAGAAACTAATTGCTATATCGTCCAGTCAATAATTTCCAAATCATGATTGCCAATGGTGGGTCCATGAAATGTGGAGGGCGTTTTGAAAATGTGCATCTCCAAATTGGTGACTACCACCTGAAATCTCATATGTTTTCTATCAACATGGGTGGTTGTGACATTGTTTTGGGTTAGAATGGATAAGGAATTTGGGTCCCATTCTCATGGATTTTAAGGAATTAACCATGCAATTCGACTAGGAGGGCCAACTATATAAATTACAAGGAATCATCGTTGATTCCCAGGAGATCATTAGTTCCCATCGCATGGAAAGGATGCTAAAAAAAGGTCATTCTTGTATTATTTTACAACTCCATGCCATACAAGCAACTGAGACACCCTCTGTGTTGCAGGACCTCCAAGCCATCCTCTCTAAACATCAAGTGGTTTTTTCCACTTCCAAGGGACCCCCTCCTTCCCATGGTGTTCATGATCATTCCATTCCCCTTGTCCCAGGCAACCTTCCTCCCAATATTCGTTTGTATCATCACCCCTTTTCCCAAAAAAATGAAATTGAGAAAATGGTTCAAGAACTACTTAACGCAGGTGTTATCCGCCCTAGTACAAGCCCCTACTCTTCTCATGTGGTCATGGTCCTTAATAAATAAGGTTCTTGTCACATGTTTCCTAACTTCTGCTCCCTCAACAAACTCACCATTAAAGACAAATTTCCCATTCCTGTCATTGATGACCTCTTGGATGAATTAAGTGGTGCCCAGTTCTTTACTAAACTTGATCTTCGTTCTAGCTACCACTAGATCTGTATGAAAGAGGAAAACATTACTAAGAATTCCTTTAGAACTCATGACGACCAATATGAGTTTTTGGTCATGCCCTTTAGCTTGTGTAATGCTCCCTCCACTTTCTAGAGCCTCATGAATCATGTCTTTCGTCCTTTTCTCCATCATTTTGTCTTAGTTTTCTTTGAAGATCCTTATCTACATAAAAACCCATGTTAGAAAAATAGGATTGTGGAGAAATAAAATAAAACAAATGTGGAAACAAAACACAGAAGATACACAATACAAGAGAGACACATATTTACGTGGTTCACCCAGTGTGGGCTACGTCCACCAGAGAAATTGTCAGGTCCTTCCTTTATTATTATCCAGCAAATGAAGGGATACAACCTACAGCAAA
>SNQJ01S0016615.1:125890-141412 GCA_010110895.2 Picea sitchensis
TCAATTTTTCATTGTCTCAATGATATTCCTTCATTCATTTCAATGGTATGATGGATTTGAGGAAGTAGTATCTCAAATTTCTTTACTTAAACAACATTTTAAAAGGATCCATGAATCTAACCTGACCTGTTTGAACTTATGTTTCTTTCTCAGAATCCTCATGAGGTAACCTAGTCTTGAGGGAATCTAATCATATGACTGAACACTCCTCTATATTTTCTCTATGTCTTGCATTCCTGCTGCCTCTTCTTCCCTAGTTCACATGGACTCCCCTATGGACCATTGTGGTTTTCTCTAATACCAAACTGATGCAATTGTCTCCACTTGCATGGTATTCATAGGTTAGGAATATATTTAACCTATTTTATAGGAAAATAATTGAATTTAACATGAATCAAAAGAAAACTTCATTGCATGGACTCATCATAATACTCAGAAGAAACCTATTATTAAACTCCAAACAAACTATACAATTTAACATTCCCTTCGAGACTCAAGACACACATACCTCTAGTATTTGAAAGAAAAAAAATACCCCCTCTTCTCTCAACCTCGAGTTTTTGTAAAACCTTCACTAACTCTCCAAATCCCCAGTACAAAATTATTAACCGCTCTCTTATTTCATAGACAAAAGTAAATTAGTTGACCAAACATCTATTCTTAACAAAAGAAACCATCTAAAATTACAGGAAAAAAAAGTTATGTTAAGGAAGATGCTCCACACCAATTTTTCATTATCTCAATGATATTCCTTCATTCATTTCAATGGTATGATGGATTTGAGGAAGTAGTAGCTCAACTTGCTTCACTTAAACAAAATTTTAAAAGGATACATTAATCTAACCTGACCTATTTGAACTTTTGTTCCTTTCTTGGAATCCTCATGAGGTAACCTAGTCTTGAGGGAATCTAATCATCTGACTAATCCCTCCTCTATATTTTCTCTATGTCTCACATTCCTCCTGCCTCTTCTTTCCTAGTTCACATGGACTCCCTTGTGGACCATTGTGGTTTTCTCTAATACCAAACTAATGCATTTGTCTCCACTTGCATGGTATTCATAGATTAGGAATATATTTAACCTAGTTTATAGGAAAATAATTGAATTTAACATGAATCAAAAGAAAAATTCATTGCATGAGCTCAACATAATACTAAGGAGAAACCTCTTATTAAACTCTAAACAAATTATACAATTTATCATTCCCTTCGAGACTCAAGACACACATCCCTCTCGTATTTGAAAGAAAAAAATCCCCCCTCTTCTCTCAACCTCGTTTTTTAGTAAAACCTTCACTAACTCTCCAAATGCCCCTTACAAAATTATTAATCATTCTCTTATTTCATAGACAAACGTACAATAGTTGACCAAACATCTATTCTTAACAAAAGAAACCCCCTAACATTATTGGAAAACAATTACGTTAATGAAGATGCTCCACATCAATATTTCATTGTCTCAATGATATTCCTTCATTCATTTCAATGGTATGATGGATTTGAGGAAGTGGTAGCTCAAATTTCTTTACTTAAACAACATTTTAAAAGGATCCATGAATCTAACCTGACCTGTTTGAACTTATGTTCCTTTCTCAGAATCCTCATGAGGTAACTTAGTCTTGAGGGAATCTAATCATCTGACTAATCCCTCCTCTATATTTTCTATATGTCTTGCATTCCTGCTGCCTCTTCCTCCCTAGTTCACATGGACTCCCCTATGGACCACTGTGGTTTTCTCTAATATCAAACTGATGCAATTGTCTCCACTTGCATGGTATTCATAGGTTAGGAATATATTTAACCTAGTTTATATGAAAAAAATTGAATTTAAAATGAATCAAAAGAAAAATTTATTGCATGGGCTCGCCATAATACTCAGGAGAAACCTCTTATTGAACTCTAAATAAACTACACAATTTAGCATTCCCTTCCAGACTCAAGACGCACATCCCTCTAGTATTTGAAAGAAAAAAAATCCCCTCTCTTCTCTCAACCCCATGTTTTTGTAAAGCCTTCACTAACTCTCCAAATCCCCCTTACAAAATTATTAACCACTCTCTTATTTCATAGACAAAAGTAAAGTAGTTGACCAAACATCTATTCTTAACAAAAGAAACCCCCTAAAATTACTAGTAAAAACAAAAAAAGTTATGTTAATGGAGATGCTCCACATCAATTTTTCATTGTCTCAATGATATTCCTTCATTCATTTCAATGGTATGATGGATTTGAGGAAGTAGTAGCTCAACTTGTTTTACTTAAAAGACATTTTAAAAGGATCCATGGATCCAACCTGGCCTATTTGAACTTTTGTTCCTTTCTCGGAATCCTCATGAGGTAACCTAGTCGCGAGGGAATCTAATCATCTGATTAATCCCTCCTCTATATTTTTTCTATGTCTTGCATTCCTCTTGCCTCTTCTTCCCTAGTTCACATGGACTCCCCTATGGACCATTGTGAGTTTCTCTAATACCAAACTGATGCAATTGTCTCCACTTGCATGGTATTCGTAGGTTAGGAATATATTTAACTTAGTTTATAGGAAAATAATCAATTTAACATGAATCAAAAGAAAACTTCATTGCATGGGCTCACCATAATACTCAGGAGAAACCTCTTATTGAACTCTAAACAAACTATACAATTTAACATTCACTTCCAGACTCAAGACACACATCCCTCTAGTATTTGAAAGAAAACAAATCCCCCCTCTTCTCTCAACCCCGTGTTTTTGTAAAACCTTCACTAACTCTCCAAATCCCCCTTAAAAAATTATTAACCTCTCTCTTATTTCATAGATAAAAGTAAAGTAGTTGACCAAACATCTATTCTTAACAAAAGAAACCCCCTAAAATCACACATAAAAAAAAATAAAAGTTATGTTAATGAAGATGCTCCACATCAATTTTTCATTGTCTCAATGATATTTCTTCATTCATTTCAATGGTATGATGAATTTGAGGAAGTAGTGGCCCAACTTGATTTACTTAAACAACATTTTAAAAGGTTTTCATTCAATGCTTGGGTGGGCCTAATGGTTAAGAACATGTGTTTCCTCTTAGGAGGTCACAAGTTCAAATAACATTATTATTATTATTATCATTAAATGAATGGTAACTTAGTTGGTAGCCCATAGATGACCAAAATTTTATAAAAACTATATAAGATCCTTATATATGTGCATGATATTTATAACTTTAGGTGTTAAGCCCAAATTCTATAGGATAAAATTATTTTACATTAAAAATCACCAAAATTTTATAAAAAACTATATAAGATCCTTAAAAGATTGAATATTTTTACTAAACATTTTATAATTTACATAGTAAAAACTAGTAAAATTCACCAAAATTTCTACATTTTAATATTAATTTTTATCCTTAAAATTATCATAATTTATTAAAAATATTAATTTTCATTCTTAAACTTATCCATATCTTTACTTGTTTAATAATATTTAGAACTTCTTTCTATTTTATATTTACTTTACTTTTTTAAGAGTATTTAGAAGGCCCATCCATTTGGAGAGGAGTCTCTTGTCCCACAAACAAGGAAGTCTTATACACCAATTTGATGTGGCTTGACCGTGACCTTAAAAATAGATTATTATTATATTATTTAACCCAACAAAAGAATCTTTTAAATTTATATATTCATGTCTTATCAATGGTCCCTTTTAAAAATGATATGTTCCCAATAGTGTATGGGGAAAATAAATTACGAGTAGTGGGGGATAAAGTCCGTGAATTGAAATATTCTATTTATTTCTTTAATTTTATTGAAAGTCGTGCGGGTTTTCTATAATGCAAAAGAAACAAGTGAAAACATTCCGCAATGTAAATGTAATAAATCTTCTGTTAAAAAAAGTACGTTGGCTGAATTGTATTGTCACGGTCGTCTTGGTTCTTCGTTTTTACCAATATAATAGGGAAAGGTATTTTGTAGGAGTCAAAGATGGATATTTTTTAAAATTTCCTTATAAAATTAAAATGAAAATTCAAAATATGTCATAGGTTAAATATAAAAAGGGATAATTATTAGTTTTTAGAATTTTATTAAAAAAATAGATTTTGTTTAATTATTTTATGTTTTTGTTTTTTAACATTTAAATATCTAAATTTTTATAAAATTATATTTTTTTTGTTGTTTAAATTGTATTTTTGAATGTAGAAATAAATTCAGCTGATTAAAAACTTTTAGCACATTTAAATCATAAAAAATAACTATTTCAATATATAAATTCAACAATTTCTAAATAAGAAATAGTTAAATAAATCCCAAAAAACAAAAACTTAAAATAGCTAAACTAATCCTTAAAAATATGTTATTACTTCAAAGATGAGAAGTAATAATTATTAGATATTTATTAATGAGAAGAAAATTAAAGATATTAGAAATTATAATATTAAATTAAAATCAAAATTAATGATTATTTAATATTTTGGTCAAATATAATTATAATGAATTAAAAATATTATAAATTATAATATTAAATAAAGGATTAAAATGAATGATTATTAGATATTTGGTCATGAGATACAATTATAATGAATTATAATAAATTTTTTATTAAGAAGAATTAAAATTTAATATATTTTAAATATTTAAAATAAATTTTAAAACATTATTATTCGAAATAGCTTTATCGCTATTTCCGCTATATACAACACTATGTACTATGTTATGAATTGTTTTTTTTAACAATAATGAAAAAAAATAAAATAATACTCACATTTGAGAAAAATAATTTTAAATTAATAAAATTATAAATATTAAATATTAATATTACACAATTTTAAAAAAGTCGAAAATGTAGTTGGAAATGTACTCTTTAAAGTGTAATCACATGAATATGGTTAGGGTTTTATTAGCCGCATCCTAGAAAAAAACTCCAGGGAGATGGGTCAGCGGTTTCAAGGGGGAGCAAGGTTAGAAGGCGGTCGGTAGGTTAAAAGGCGGTTGTCAGATCTCAGATCAGTGCTTCTCGGTGGCACCGGAGGGGTTTTCGTTTATGTAGGTTTGTTTTTATTTGATGTGTGGGTGATGGGTTTTTGCTCTCTCGGGTGGGTTCGCTTCTTTTGTTTTCTTCTTCCTTGGTAAGAAGAGGTTTGGGCTAGAGTTTTGAGGTTTTCATTGGGGGGCTTGTGGTGCTTTTGGTAAACACTTTGAGGTTTTTTTTTGGGGAAGTGCGATGTTCAGTCAACATTTTTAGGTCTTTTGGGGACCAACAACTACTGGTTATTTTGAATCTCTTTTTGCAACCTGCATGCTGGTTTACATGCTTATTCAATGGTAAAATATGTTTTTAAAACATGGTCTATAAACTAAAATGGCTTTAAGCAAAAATTGTATACTTTGTAAAAATTATATACTTTGTAAGAGAACAAATTAAATATCAATATAATGAATAATTTTTTTATTGAAAAAAACATATACAAAGAGAAATGCATCTGCCCACTTACAAAGTCATTCCTCTATCCAAAAATATTCCATATTAATTTAATTTACAGTGGGTGGAGATTAATTCAATGAACTTCAACCATATTTTGCTGACCCTAACCTATGTAAATTTGGTACCCACAGGTTGACATGCTTTCAAACTTTACGGAACAATGTTGTTCCTTGCGTTCATAGTACACTGCAGTCTCTTAGTGTAGTCTAAACATTTTACTATTTTTTGTTTATTTGATTTTGTTCGACGAAATTGGATGAGGAATGGTTAGATTTGCAAATTTGAATGAGTAAATTTGTATAATCTAAATATCTCCAAGTCTTTTCAACAAGTTTAATCCATTTATACATTTATAAATGCAATTTAAATAACAAAAAATAGCTATTTTATTAAAATTTACATTACCTAATTCAAACAAAAAAAAACCCAAAAATAGAACGTTTAACCAACACCTTGCTCTGAGTTTAACTTTCCAGATGTTTCTATCTTTCTTTGTATTCCGCTCACAGTAAGAATTCATGATCACAGCTTTCCTGGGTATACAAAGCTGTCTTCAAACAATTTCATTAATGCCCCTTTCCGTCCATATACATTATCTGGCGAAGGACATTTTTATCGCTTCACCCCATACTCTAAGTCGATGATCTCGCCAGATTCCTGAGCCGGTCCCGGTTGATGAATCTGCACTTCCCGGGCGTTCGATTTGCAGGGCTGAATATGGTTTGCCACTTTTTTACAGCCAGGATCAAGAAGATAATTCCTACAAATAGGGCATGAAGAGTGAGATCGAAGCCATTTGTCTATACATTCCATATGGAAGCCATGGTTGCACCTCGGCAGGACTCTCACACCTTCACCTTCCTCGAATTCCACCAAGCAGATAGCGCACTCCGTTGCAAGCTGTGCCATTGATTTGCCATAGATCATACAGGGGAGTGCTTCTATGGATTTCTCCGTCATGCCGGTATTAGTCATTCTGGTGGCCATATCATCGTGGCCTGACCTCCAAGTGTAGTGCCATGGAACGATCGAAGCCAGCCCTGCGAGACATATGAATGTGCAGAGCAACGCAAGAAGAATAAGTATCGTACCTTCACTCATATGAGGACTAATCACCGCCTGTGGACTCTCGTATGACAAATCCATTGGAGGAAACGTATCGGTAGTGGCCTGTAAAACCATTCTTCCCTCGCTAATCTTGAAAAGCCCAAAGCCTCCAGAGTTTGTTGCTGTATGTAACATAAAAGATTTGCCAGATAACGTTTTCAGAGAGGGCTCATTGTTTCACTCCAATTGAAAACGAAATTCATAAATACAATACAGTGGTCGGGAAAGAGTCTACGCTTGCCTGTTTCGGGGTGAAGAAAGCTCTTTAAAGTAGAGTGCGAATCTAGGCTGCGGGATTGAAAAGCCAAAAAGCAAATTTGAATAAACAGAGAATTTACGAACTACAGAACATCTAGACAGCTCATCTATTTGGATCAGATGCGCCGGCCAAGCTTATCCACATCATTTTCCAAAGTTTTTGACTGGGATATAATAAACAGACAAATCGTGTAATCTAGTCCGGACCCCTCCGGACGCGCATAATCTTGTACAGTTCCGTATTGTTTTCCAGATTGGCTCCGCGTGAAAGACCGGCAAAAAAGGAAAACACGCCCGTTGGCGACCTTAACTTTGAATTGTTGGATGGCATACCGATTTCAGGTGTAAATTGTCTGTAACGAATCCTCCAGGGATATGATCCTCAACCTGTATAAGATAACTAATTGCCGCCATCCCCCGGATGGGGTGTCATCGAGCACGTCGCGTCCAACGACAGGCGGGAGGACACTTGGCCTCATTCAACAGAGACTCTCGCCACCGCACTCCCGCCCACCAATGCCTGCATTTAACTCCATGCATTCAATTCTCAGGGCCGGTATTCCCATTATCGCCCTCGCAGAGCTCTCATTATGACGATGGCGTTCCACGACGGAGACATAGTTAATGTGATGGGTTGGCCTCCCAACCAGTTTCATCTCAATCTCTGGCTCCATGGATTTTATTTCGCGCCCGTTGGTTCTTCTGCTCTTCTTAGACCTCGGCCCTAGCTCCTCGCAACCTCAACAGTAGTTTTCTTCATCTCTGATTCGTGTCCATCCATCCTCTCTTGTTTTTCTTCTCGATGCCAAGGCAAAGGGGCAAATCCAAACGAGGGGCGGTGTCGTATAACTCGTGGATGGCAAAATACTTAGGACTTGGCTCAAATTGCAGCCCGTGCCTCCACTCCGGACCTCCATTCCGGATCTCCCTCCTCTATCCTCCCTGTGGGCTTGTAGAGTGGAGTGGTTTAATAGCATGGGTAATTCACTCGGCTTCGCACTCGAGCTCAGCCCAGAAACACCGTCCATACACCAACCTCTCTGCCGCCTGCCTTCTCCCTCCGCTCTCCCTAGCTCCACTGCTCCCTCATTTCTTCCTCCCCCCTCCCTTCCTCCTCCTCCCACACTTCTTCCGCAGTTCCACCACCACTTTCACCTTCTCTTCTGCCCCCGCCTGTGCTCGATGCAATGGGTTTATGAACCTGCAAAATTCTCTGGACATCATCCAGATATCGGTCTTCGAAGTCAAGTGTGACATGGCAGAGTTGCTCAGCAAAGCGCTGCGATGAGTGCTTGGAGACTCTCCTCTGCGCTCTCCTTCACACCTCTCCGAACACAGGGACTTCAACCACTGGCATTGCGAATGATCCTCGGAAGGAACAGAGCCAGGCCCAGGCCCAGGCCCAAACCCCAGATGAAAACTGCTTTCACAATTTTTTTGGTTTTTTGTTATCTTTAAACGGATTATTTCTCTAGGTTCTAACCCTCAAAGACACCTTAGTTTCTAGTCTTAGAACAACAATTTGTCACAGGACAATTTTCTCTTTTTATTGCAATTGTGAACTGTTTGAATATTTATTAACTATATGAACAAATGACAACATTGGTTTCCCATCTGAAAATGCAGCCACTGTCTCACTATTTACCTTGACAACTGTAATTACAAGAAGACTTTAATACATCTTTTTAACTTACCAAAAAAAATATTAATTGAGGCCATTTCTGAAATTCGCTATCTTGGCGATCTCCGATTTTCATTTTGCTTATAAGATTGTTGAAGGGGTAACATCATTTGTTTGTTGTGAATCAGTCTGCCAAGCTATGATTGTTGATTGTCACTACCATGGGGTTGTGAGATCACAATGTTATACAATTTTAAAAACTAGCTCTAATTTACTATTTAATAAGTTTAGTTTGTGGAGGATGGCTTGTTGTTGGAGGCCTCTTTCTTTCACCACTTGTGCAATGAAAACCTTGTTCAACCATTAGAGTTCAAGCGATGTGAATATCTTGGTATCCATGGTTTTGAAGAAGTTAGGGTTCAAAATCCATCTCTCAAATTCCTTGTGAATTTGTTTGTTAGGGAGCTTTTATTTTCTTTTTCTTAATTGATGCCTCCATTTGGGCTATTTCTTCTTTGACTAGAAGGGGGAACTAGAATGAAAATTCATCACTACCACATTGGCATCCTTCTCCACCTTGGTGATATAACAGGGACCCTTATATGAAGAGAAGATTGGGGTAGTTGTTTTAGGATTTCTACTAGATATTTTTTTACCAAAGTTCTAGTTCTGTCCCTTGGTAACCTTTTCATTTCTATAGGCCAAAGTGAAATAGGAGAGAAAATTTGTGGAAAGAGCAGGACACAAAGAAGGAAGTTGATCATTGTTATCAACAACCAAAGGTGAAGGGGGTGCTTTAGAGAGAGAGAAAGAGTATGAATGTGGGAAGATAAATTCCATCACTAAAGTAGCCAACAAACAATCGAGGCAAACCCAAACCACTCTCCCACATATCCCATGTCATAGGAGAATGAGAGTATAGAGATGAACTAAAATTAAACCAAGGAAAAAAGTTCAAAGGAGAAAATAAAATAACCAAGAGCTTCAAAGATGAGACCTCACTATTATAACTCATTAGAACCACTAGAGAAGACAAGACTCCATTATTCTTAGCTATCTGCTCTTCAATATCAAATACAAACCTTAAACTTGCACCCTTAGACCTACCCTGAAATAAACCTTAACAATTTCATTCCAAGATTCCCTATGACCACCATCTTGTCAAGGATTCATTACACAATATGTACCCAAGATGGATTGGAACAACAATGAAAACCCACACCCTATGCCTCCATCTTCCCCACGCTAGTAACCTCTATTATATTGAGCATGCAAGGCGACATCTCACATCTATGGTTAACACCCCATTAAGGTGGAATCTATTAAATAATAACTATTGAGGTTAGTTGTGTATTTTATTTTTATTTTTTTAATTTAAAAATAATTATATTAATATTTATATTAATTTTAATCATTTTTTTATGATATAATTATTTTTTATTTTTAAAATAAAACAAAACAAAACAAAATATAATCTTGTTTAACCCATTGAAGTTAAAATTCAAACTTTTATATATATAAATAATAAAGATATAATTTTGATTTCTTTTATTAAGATATAAAATATTAAGCTAAATATTATATTTATAATATTTCTATTTCTATTTAAATATGATATATTTTATTTATATTTAAATATGATATATTTTATTTATTTTGATATCATAGGTAGGATATATTAGAGATATATGCTCAATAAAAATTGTTATTTTATTTTTATATAACATATACATCAAATATATGTTATATGTATTTTATTTTTATTTTTATTGAGTCTATACATCAAATATTTTTTTCTTTTCTAATTTTTTTTAGTTATTTGATTATGATATAATATTTTTCCTAAAATTTTGTGGAGATAAAGTGTGTTTTAGAAAATTTAAGGATTTGAGTGGACACTCTACTCATTTTTTTAATACAAATAAAGATGAAATAATAGAAAAGAGTGTAGGGGTTAAAATGAATGGGTAAATATCAAAGGATGACCATTATGAAACAAGGCTACATGGTAGCAAATACCTGCCGAAGTATGATTATAGGGAAAATTTAAGTGTTTTGGTTTAAAATTAAAGTTGTAGTTTAATTATGTATAATTTGAGTGGTTAATTATGTATAATATGAGTGCTCCAAGGTTTTTCAGCAAGCTTATTCTACATTCAAAAATACAATTTAAACAACAAAAAATTGTGATTTCATGCAGATTTATATCACCCTAAAAAAAAACCAAAACATATAGCAGTTATACAAAACCAAAATTTAATGCCTCTACCAGAAATCATTATAGCTAGAAGAGAGGAGCTCATTAATACTAAGATGACAATGATGGTGTCAATCTGTACTTTCCTCGTAGTGTTTGATAGGGGACAAACTCTGAGTCTTAGTCAGACCACCACTACTCATTAAGTCCGAGGGAAGATTTATTAAAAACACATCAAAATACATACTGGTTGGGATTTAATACGAAGAATGATCAAATACATCAGAAATGAACATTTTCATTTTATAATATGGTTTTAAGAAGCCAGAGTTAAATCATTGAATTTCTATTATTGAATTTTTATGAGTTTATTCAAAACTTTGGATTTTTTTAGAGTTTTTAGGAGCATATTTTTCTATAATTTTTACTGAAATTTAACCAAAAATTATTGGAATTCATTTGAGTTATTGAGTTTGTATAATTCCAATGCCACGAGAGTTTTTCATAATGCTGAATTCATTTATGTATTAAAAAATGCAATTTTATTGGAATTCATTTGAGTTATTGAGTTTGTATAACTCCAATGCCACTAAAGTTTTTCAGAATGCTGAATTCATTTATATATTAAAAAATGCAATTTAAACAACATAAAATGACAATTTCACCAAAATGATTAGCCGCATTCCAATGAAAAAGTTCAAAAAAAAAATGTGTTAACAAACCCAACCATTTATTACCATAAAATGAAAATCTAAAGCAACAACCAATAAAATCAACCCGATTGCCAACTTTGTTACATTGAAAGCTTCTGTGTTCTTGCTTAAAATTAAATGCCTCAATCAATAAAATCAACCTGATTGCCAGCTCTATTACATTGAAAGCTTCTGTGTTCTGGCTTAAAATTAAATGCCTCTGCCCAAGGAGAGTAGAGCGGGAGGAGCTCATTAATAAGACTCTACATAGATGATGACGATGGTATCGATCTGTGCTTTCCACATGGTGTTTGACAGGAATCAAACTCCGAGTCTTAGCCAGACCACCACTACTCATTAACTCGGAGGGCAAATTTATTAAAAACACAACAGCACAATTTCCCACAACTGGGTAGATACATCGCCTATAACCATTGTACTCTCGTGGAAATGATGCCCAAAAAGTTACAGGGGCAAGATTCGATTTTGGGTATCAGTATTAGGGTTGGATTCAAAAGGTTATACATGAAAAAACCTAAACAAACTTAGAAACTACAAAGCGACAATAAATATGGAGGCCCTGCATAGAAGAAAAGTCCAGGCCAGATGCAAGTACCATCATGCCTATACAATGCAAGTTGTGGGTTCCACGTAATAGTGAGGAGACTATTTTCCATCCTTGACAGTTGCCTTGACCTTGTGCTGGAGATTGGCTTCATGCAGCATATGTACGACTCCCCTCATTGATGGCCTATTGATGGGCAGGGTGCTTGTGTAGAGGATTCCTACTTTTAGAACCATGCCCATTTCCTCCTTGAAGCAATCCACAAGCTTGGGATCTAACACTTCATGCAATCCATTATTTTTCTCTATTTTATTGCACACCCACTTCACAAGATCTTTGCTCTCTCCAAATTCCGGATCTGTTGGTTGCCTACCGGTCACCAGCTCCAAGATCACCAGTCCAAAACTATAGATGTCACTTTTTTCATTCACTTTGAGTGTGTAGGTGTATTCTGCACAATGCAAGATGTAAATTTGTCAAAAACTCCGATGAACTAATTCAAAATCTAAAGAAAATCCAGATTAGCATAAGATTGGCTTTCTATTCGATTTGCAAAGATAGCTCTACAAGACCAATTCAAATAGAAACATCAAACAAATTGAATCGCAGGTGACAAAATAATCACATAATAAGAAACAACGTCCTCAACCAAAAGATCAAGCAAAAAACACAATACATTTGGCAATTAAACAAACACAAGATCAAATCAGACAAAGGGCAAGATGAACCTTATACATGGACAAAACACAACAATATCAGGCTTGAAGTTAGAAAGAACTCTAGCATAATTTGGAAAAACAAGTATGATCACGTAGAATTTGGGAAACAAGAGGAATCAATTTTACAATTTTGTGACAATAAGGCTCATATATTTTTCTTTATTCTTTTGCTAGAATGATGCTTAGTACATATATCTACCTACACAACCACGTAAACAAAGTGATTCTGAAACAAGACGGATCGTTTTCCATTTCCCTTTTTTAAAAATCTCTGCACGAATGATGCTTATGGCATTTCTGTGCCTATATAAAGAAAGTAGGCCAAGTGATTGTGACTAGCTTATCACAATTTTTTCTTATAGCTAGTAACTTAGTTAAACATTACTGGATTCATCGCACACAATAATAAAAAGCATCCCAATAAAGAGAAATATCATAATCACTTAGTTCAACATCGCTGGAATCATCACACATAATAATAAGCAACCAAAATAAAGAGTAATATCCTGAATTCCAGGGAGTGGAGTTGTACAAAAACATTTAGTTGATTGCTATTTAAGGAAGTTAGTACCTTTTAACTCACCATAGAAAAACTAGGATTAACATGGCTAGATGGATCTGCACATACCGTTGATTATGGATCCCCTATTTGGGATGTAGAGTGGACAACACTAGAAAGAATCTAAATCATACACCAAGCCTTGCGAAGCCATAATGAAATTGGATTTTAAAAAACAACTTCAAATGCAGGGTTAAAAACGGATACACATCAAGATCATCCCAGAAAATGTGAAAACAAGCATATCTTAAGTTCATGCACAAAGGTCAACATTAAAAGCATGTGTACAAAGTACCGAAGCATCTGCATGAAAAGTCTGGCATAACTTATCAGAGAAATTGTTAAGAAAGCAAAGTAGTGTTGAACTTTGAGTCTCACCAGCTCAAGATCAAAATTAAAGCAAAGCACAAGATCATTTGAATGAAATGAAGTCAAGATTAGAGGGGAACTCAAGCACCATATAGAATTCTTTTACAATCAACAGTACAAACAGATTAGAGGGGAATTCAAGCACCATATAGAATTCTTTTACAATCAACAATACAAACCTGGCACTATGTAGCCATAAGAACCGACAATTGCAGTCATAGAATCAGTGTTGTTGCCACCAGTTTGCATAATCTTCGCAACGCCAAAATCTACAACATAAGCCCCATCATCATCATCCAACAAAATATTGTTGGATTTCACATCTCTGTGAACAATGGGTGGTTCACAATCACAATGAAGATATGCCAAGCCCTGAGCTGCTTCAAGGGCAATCTTGTATCTTATGGGCCAGTCAAGAACAATAAACTTAGGCCCATGAAGCAGATCCCCCAGGCTTCCATTAGGCATGTACTCATAGACCAATAGATTGGAGTCGCTGTTACCACAACAACACCATAGATTTACGATGTTCTTATGCCTGATCTTCCCCAATGTGTCCACCTCTGCTTTGAAACCATTGTCATTGGAAGCATCGTTTTTAGCACTGCTCCAAAGCCTCTTAATGGCCACTAATTCACCATTGCTCAACGTAGCCTTGTAAACCTTACCGGCTCCGCCGCTTCCAATCACGTTATCTTCATCCAAGCAATCCAAAACCTCATATTCACTGAAGCCTAGAATGTGAAATGAATTCAACATCCAGGAAGGTTTGTCTACAGACCTTTTCCTCTCTCCATTTGCAAAGCTTCAGTACCTTTTGTAAAACCATGCGAGTCCAAGGATGGAAATAATTAGAGACAAGCAACGAAGCAACCACCACCAAGTCCTGCGCTTAGCTCTTTCACTGCGTTCTTCAGAATAGGACTTCATGTCGTTAAAGGCCTCCCAACTACATAACTCAGGATTTCCCAAAAAGCTCTTTTCATAGACCAGATTCTCAAAAGCAAAAGGAACTGTATCGGAAAAACGGTTTTTCGAGACATTGAACGTATTCAACTTCAGATTCTCGAGCTCGGAAGGAATCGACCCGGTGAGAAGATTGTCCGAAAGGTCCAAATAATTAAGCACTGACAAAGTGCCGAGATTCGCAGGTATAGAACCGGAGATTTGGTTTTTTGAAAGATCGATCTCCCCAAGCTGCTTGCAAGAGCCAATTTCAGCAAGAAGCTCTCCACTTAGCTGGTTATTGCTAAGGTCCAGCTTTCCGAGCTGTTGCAGCTTCCCCAAGCTCGGAGACAAAGCATCGGAGAGTAAATTACTGTTGGCGATTATCTCGCGGAGGTTGTGCAGTTCACCGATTTTTGTAGGAAGGTTGCCTATAAATTTATTGTCGATTTTTGTAGGAAGGCTGCAGTTCGCCATTTTTAGTAGGAAGGCTTCCCGTAAATTTATTACTAACAAGGGCTGCAGTGACAGTCTTCGACTGCCAAACGACAAGAGGAGGATACTGACAAGGGCTCTAATCTGCAATGCATCGACTGCAATGACATGTCAGGACCTCGCCGTCGGCTCGGCAATAAGACATTTGTTTCAATAGCGAATGGGATCTTGGGATCTTGCCAAAAAGGATTTTAAATAATTGAAATAAATAAAAAAAATTCATTGGTAAAGTATTACATTATAAAAGTATACAAATTTTTGGTCAAATGAATAGATTAATATATAGTTAAGGGCGAACTCATCGCTATATACCAGCTTATCGGCAGGTATAATAAGAGGACAAAATAACAAGTCATTTTAAAATAATAATGAATTAAGGTCTTATGGTTAAGAACACATGTTTCCTCCTAGGAGGTCAATGTACAAAATGGAGATTCTTATATATATATATATATATATATATCAATCATTCTTAAAAAAATCCCATTATACATATATACTCTACAACATATCCATCTTCTATTTCAAAAGATAAAACCCATG
>SNQJ01S0016615.1:159674-171235 GCA_010110895.2 Picea sitchensis
TTTCATGGTCATCATTGGAGAGTACATTATGATGCCACTAGTTTTCTTAGGGAGCTTCTTAAGTGTTTGTCTCATTTTTCTCTACTTCTCGAAGGAGTGAATATTTTTAAAAGAATGTCAAAGCCTCTAAAATGTTCTTTATAGAAAAAAAAACCTTCAAGAAGAAGGTTGAAAACTTATCTATAATATTCTTTTTTATTAATTGAACCTCTTTCTCTCCTCTACGTCCTTCTAATTTGATTTTCATTTTTTTTTAAATGTTCAATAAATATGTTAACATAATATTTTTTTATATATTTGAGATTATCAAGATTTTGTAAGATTTCCTTTAAAACAATATAGTGAAATTTTGTGATTCTTGTGTGCATACAAGCCACATTGCATCAATGGGAAGATAGTGAAATTTTGTGATTCTTGTGTGCATACAAACCAGATTGCATCAATTGGAAGCACATTTATCATATGCTAGAAGATATAATATTCCAACATGTGTTTTAGTGTCAATGTGTGTAACCATTGGATACCATGATGGACTATGCAAAAGAGACACAAAGGGAACCTTACGTTTTTTATAACTTGACTTCTTCCAAAGGGGCATTCAACATAGTTGGGACATTATTACCAGTTCGACTTGTAATAATGTATATAAAATTCAATGTTATTAAGATTTCATTAATTTAGTTTCAATAATGTAAATGTTTTATGCATAAATAGTTAGGAAAGTTGTGAAGATCAATATTATTGTTAATTATTTTAATTTCATTACCTAGAATTATGATCTTTAAATTTAATATGGTTTTAATAATGTAAACATTTTATGAAGAAACATTTAGCAAAGTTAAAAAGATTAATGTTAATTTGAATTATTTTGCTTTCATTACCTCAAATACTTAGTAGAACTATAATCTTTACATTTTTCTATGACAAAGATTTTGCTATATTAAAGTCTTGAGAAGACTGCACTAGAAAAAGAAAGATAATTAATGATTCACTTTAGTGACTCACTTATCAATCAATATCCTATTACATTCGTTTATAAATAGGGATTTTGAAATTGTGAAAAAGCAAGTTAATATATTATTTCATATTATGGGGGGAATATATATTTTTTAATTGAAGAAATTTTATAGAATTTTGGATTGACTGTATCTTTTGTATGATAAATGATATTGATAACTAGAGCCCTCGTGTCACATAGCTCTGTATGTATCAATTATCCTAACTCGTAGGGTTTTATCTCTAATGTTGTAAAGTTTACTTTATTGCAATCAATTCTACAAATTTGTAAAATCTCATATCTTGATCCCATATATAGGGGTAGAGGTGTTAGTCAATTCAAGGGGATCTTCTACAAACCATGACTTTTATTATTTGGGGCTCTTTTTGAGTGGGAAATTTTAATTGGGAGAAAGAGGGTTTCTAGGATCTTACAAATGTACAGAAGTTCTATCACCACAAAAAAATATGATCTTTCCACACAGCCTCTCGGGGATGTGCATACTTTCTTTATTTTCATTACATAGGGAGAAGATCATGACTACCCCAAATTTATTGAGATCAACAAACTTATTAGGTCTCATATTTGGAAACATATGCCTCATCGAGATTATATGTAAATAATATCCTTTTTATCATCTAACATTAATATTAATGGATAAGTTGGGAATGAAATGAAACATAGGAATAATCAAGTGGGTATTAGTGGGGATTCCCTAGTTGTTGGCATATGTAGGCTTAATTTTTAGGAACAAAGGTTTGAGGACAATAACAATAAGTAATTTAAGAGGAACATCATTGCCATGCTTGTTATTACCATCGGATTCATAATCTAACTAGTATTTTTTTGTTTTTGTAATGTTCCCTCATGTAAGGGGTGGTTTTAAAACTCCCAAGGAAATACTCCAGTGTCTCATATTGTTAGTCATTTGGTAAGAAAATTCTATTTCCTTTTTCCTGGGGTCATTTAGTAAGAAAATTCTATTTCCTTTTTCTAGGGGTATTGTCTCTTTCATTTGGTGATATTGAAATCTCAAAGAGGCATTTATTATTTTATTTTATTTTAAAATGTTTCATGTTTATCAATATTATCTCACTATTGCTATATATGCTATATATGTTATATAAGATACTCTCAATTTACAATCATATTCATGCTTCTACTTGCATCTAATGTCTACTTTATTAATAAAAAATATATTTTTAAAAATTATGTAAACAAGTTGAACTCTAGCTACTTTATTAATAAAAAATATATTTTTAAAAATTATGTAGACAAGTTGAACTCTAGCTATTTTATTAATAAAATATATATATTTTTAAATTATGTAGACATTTTTTTTTATTTTTTTTTTGTAAGTAAGAGTTGTATAAAAATTCTTCAAAAATCAGAGTTACAAAGTCATCAAGAGTTCTGGACTGTAATAACTGAACTGCCCTGAAGTGAAACCAGTTCAACCAGGCGATTAAAGTAACGCTAAATGTTTTGAGCTACTAGTCTGAGAACGAAAAAATTTAAACATAACGACTAAAGTCCTAAAAAAACCAACATATCAAACATGTTCATAAAGAGTTGGTGGAACCAAACATAAAGACACCTGGCGATCATGCAGTTAGCCTGTAGCACGACCACATGAACTAGGAGGTGGGGAAGGTAGTTGGGTCCCCAAATTCCTCTTCAACGATTGTCCCCCCTAGCTCCATGGGCTCGTGCATGGCAGTTCCTGTGTCGATGTCGTCTCCCTCGCTTTCTTCTTCGACCAGTGTACCCCCCTCCTCCATGGCCTTGTGCATGGTCATTCCTGTGTTGACTTCGACGCCAGGCCCTTCCTCTTCAACAGGTGTACCTCCCTCTTCCATTGGCATGTGCATGCAAATCCTGAATCGTCTTCGTTGCCAGCCCCTGTAACATATGCTCCTCCATCCCCTGAGACATCTATGTTTCCATCCTTTGCGGCCTCGCCTGCTGCTAGTGTCGAGTGATAGGCCCCTTGTAGAGTGGAGAGCATTTGTAGGAGCGCTAAAGCCTTTCCCTCCATGATTTCCAATCAAAACTGAAGGTTGTCCAGGCCTTGGCGCAACTCAAAGACCAGACCTTGTAGGATAGAGAGGTTGTCCTGCAATTGTGAGTCTGGTACCAAATCTGAGAAGGATTGAGGACCTGGATGTGGCCCTAGGAGATTTGGTGTCGCTCCCAGGTGAGGCCGATTGGAAGGGTTTTCTGGCTGGACTGGTGCACTCTCAGGTGAATTTGGTGGGACTGCAGGAAGTGACAACAAGGATGAAGCCAAATCGAAAGAAGGCCCTGGGTTGAAACACAATGAATTTTCAGAGAGGGAAAGCCATTCCATCCAACTAGCGAAGGGAGAGGAGAGAACCGGGAGGTCAAAGGGACTTTGTCATGACTGTGACTGAGAGGAGTGTGAGGAAGACGAAGCAGGTGACAAGTTAGGGGATGGTGCAAGTGAGGGTCTGAGGACCACTCACGACTAGCTTGGTTGCCAGGCCGAGCCGCACTTTGATTTTCCCCTTTGCCTTGGCATTCCAATGACCCTGAGGGGAAATGGAAGCACAGGGGGAAGCACAGGTAATGTAGGTGTAGCGGGAGGTAATGTAGGTAGTCCGGGATATTAGGGTAGGGAGGGAACTTATGCAAATGCATATGGATGGAGGCATGGCGTCGAGTTAGCTAAAGGATTCGAAGGCGCACAAGCAGAGTAAATTTGAATTCATGGCTCTGTGCCATTGAAAAGACAACAAACTGAGGCCAGGCGCACAGAGAGTAATGGTTCCTAGGCCGACGCGAGAAAGGCTTAAATGAATGAGGGTGGTAGAATGGTGTGCCACCCTCCTGTCACATGGCCATCGCCATGCTGGCCACTTCGTGCCCCCTTCTAATGACATCTGTCTAGCACTGGCACCCATCCGAGGAAAATTATGTAGACAAGTTGAACTCTAGAAGGAACATCATTGTTATCTTGTGGACCGTTTTCATAAAGGAATTAATATCCCTTACCTAATAGTGGAGATCTACTTATTTTTGTTTTTCTTCCTCCTATAAATTATTCATAAAAAATTAAATTAGTTCCATCTTATTATTATTATTAGGAACAAAAATAATAGTTTTTGGGGTTCATTGAGGTTCATTTTGGGGTTGGGGTTGATTTCATGTGAACTAATATATTCTTCATCAATAATCCTTCTCATGATATAGATTGGATCATTATATTATTTGTCATCTATCTCGATGATTTTAGAGTGGAAAAAATTGGAGGAATGAGTTAGCAAGGCCATTTTAGTGGCATGTCCCAATTTTGAAAATTAGGGCTCGAAATCTTCTGGAGCCATTTTGAAGAATTAAACGAATTTTTAGGGGTTATGGCATTCAAAAATTGTTCCCACTCCCTTGACAGTGTTCTACACTTGATACCTTTCCAACAGTGCATATCGTGCATCAATCAGAGCTCATATGCAAAAGTTATTCTTCCCATAAGTTGACCTACCGTGTTGACCACCATGGTATGAGAGGATGCAACGTTATCCCCCATTACTCATGCATATGGGGATATACACATATGGGATTTCAAGAATATTCTAGAAGGTTCAAAATCCTACCACAATTTAGGGTTAAGGATGTCAAAATCTACCCCTAGATGGCTATTGAGCTATGTTAAATACCGGGCCACTAGGAGGACAAGGGGTTCCATTATTTTGCATTGTATCTTGTCACATAGTTGAGAAAAAATATAAGAGTGGTATTATGTGAACGTAATAGAGGAGGCGAGATTATGTAGCAGCCATATAGGCCATAGGTCAAAGGAAACATCACATAGAGTGATCATTTCTTTGTACTTGCATCATTTCTGTACTAGAGAAAAGAGAGTAGAAAAGCCTCAATTTCTAGCTGGGTTTTATCCCTTATTGGGTTTCCTAGGTCATATCTTGTGTTTATTTGTGGATGGTGTGATTGTATTTTACTATTCTCATGTTTCCACATTTTATCTATTTCATGCATAAACAAAAAATCAGTAACTAAATATTCAGGAGATCTAAAGGAAAAATAACCTTAATAATAAATATTTTAGTATTTTATTAGATATGTTGTGATGAACTATTCCATTGGAATATCCATGGCAGTTTACAAATCATATTTCTATTAGAGCAAGTTTTACTTTTGAATATTTGTGGGAAGTTGTAGGATCTAGGAATCAACTTAAAGAGAAGTCGTAGAAACCCTAGCCATGGCGGATAAGTCTATTCATAATAACGCTCATGATCCATCAGAAGAGATATTTGATAGGTTAGAAGCACAATTCGTCGACATCAGTTGCAATATGAACCTCCTCATCGTGGCTCTAGAAACCAAGCTCAGACCCTTCGAAGATGATGGAGGATCTAGCTTAGATATTACATTGGAGGGGAAGTCAGGAGATCAAGAATACTCAAAAAAAGATTCATAGAAATAATCCAATAAAGAGAATCCAAGTTTGAGTGCCATGAACCCTTCACAGTCCCTTTTCAATATGGAAGTGAAATTTGACATAAAGTCGTACCAAGGTGAGATTGATGCATTTAAATTGAATCATTGGTTGCAACAACTAGAAGTTTATTTTAGTGTTCACCATATAGATGAAGAGAAGCATATTTCATTTGCTAGATTGAAGTTAGAGGGTCATGGTTTAACCTACTGGGAAATCCATATAGAAAGCCTTGGTTTGGAGGGTGATCCACCAGTAACTAGGTGGGACAACTTGAAAACCCTCATCAAGTCCCAATTCTACCCTATCAGGTATGAAAAGGACCAATGGATACAGTGGCACTACTTTATGTAGAGGTATGGGAAGAGTGTACAAGAGTACACCACTGGCTTAATAAAAATGACCATCATGTTGGGTATCTCTCCTAATAATCGAGATGTACTCCTCAAGTATATAAGGGGTTTACAAAATCATCTACGAAAGCAGGTGATGCTCTTCAAGACAAGAACATTGGATGAGGTGTGTGTATAGGAACAATACCTAGAAAACGTAGGCCAAAATAAAGGGAAGCTAAGTGGTTCGAAGAATAAAGATCACCAGAAAATTTCCAAGGAGGGGAAAAATATGTGGAAATGGGGAAAAGATAATAAGAAAACAACCACTACACATCAATGAAATATCCTAACAACCATTGCAATCATTGCAACATTTATGGCCACACTGAGGAAAAATGTTGGAAGCTACATCTAGAGATGAACCCCAAGAATCACAAGAAGGACAAAAAAAAAAGAACCTTCTAGCCACATATTTGAGCAATCGGGTTGAAAGTAGCTCGGATGTGGATGAAAATATTGTTTTGTCATCTGTGCATAAGGTTATGAATCTGAGTAGTCTTCATCACTAGGAAGAGAATGACATGACTAATATCTTCCACATCAAGATTCATGTCAAGAAGACCAACATAGATTCTTCATTTGACTCTATTTCCAATGATAATCTCATAGAAATGGATCTAGTCAACGAGCTTGGATTGGAGGTTCACAATCATCGTAGATCCTATCCAGGGGGGGAAGAATCAACATAAGTCCTTTGATGAGGTGAAACAAAATATTAGTCAAGCATCAATGCTCACACTACCAAACTTTTATAATCCCTTCGATGTGGAGACATATGTAAGTGGGTATGCCATGGGAGTAGTATTGGTGCAGGGAGGAAGTCATGTATGCTATTATTATGGAGTATTTCATGGGGAGGTTCTCAAATATCCTACCTATGACAAGGAGATATATGCCTTGGAACAAGCTGTCAAAACTTGGGAGCACTCTCTGATGGAAAAGGAGACTATCATCCACACAGATCCCCAACCACTATAGTATTTATAGGCTAAGAGTAAGATACAAAAAACTAGGCATTACAAGTGGATGGAATTTTTATAACAATTTAATTTGGTCATAAAGTATAAGTAGGGTATCATACATAAGTTAGAAGACATTCTTTCATGACCACCCACATCCAAGATTACATCGTTGGGAACTCTGATTCACATGGATACTTTTACCCATGATGCATACAAAGAGGAATAAACATAAGATGAGGACTTCAATAAGGTGTTTTAACAGACAGAGGGCCAAATTCATATAGAAGAAGGTGACCAAAAAGATCCAAGGAGGGGAACAAGAAGTGGAAATGGTGGAAATACATGAATACAACAACCACTACACATAAATGAAAATATCCCAATAACCATTGCAATCATTGCAACATTGATGGCCACACCAAGGAAAAATGATGGAAACTACATCAAGAGCCGAACTCAAAGAATTACAAGAAGGATGGAAAGAAAAATAACCTTCTAGCCACATATTCAAGAAATCACGTTGAAAGTAGCTCGAATGTGGATGAAAATATTGTATGCTCATCTCTGTATAAGGAGGTGAATCTGAGTAGCCTTCATCACCACGAAGAGAAGGGGATTACCAAGCTCTTCCACATCAAGATTCAGGTCAAGAAGACCAATATAGATGTTATGTTCAACTCTACTTTCCAGGATAATCTCATAGAAACAAATCTGGTCAGTAAGCTTGGATTGGAGATTCATAATCATCCTAGCCTCTATCCATTGGTTTGGGTAAAAAAGTTATGTATATATAAAGGTAATGAAACTGATTCGGGTGGATATTGGTGGCCACCCACCTATTCCAACTGGCTCCTCTTTGTTAGCACTGAAAGTCACACTTTGACTACTAAAGTGTAAGATCATCACCTATCAGTAGGTTAAAAATAAGTTTTATGATAAGGTAGAAAATGGATGAAAACTCAAGAAAATAGTGCCAATGACAACTTACTTCACACAATATGCACCAACAAATAAGGCTCTAAATAACTTTTATTAGGGTTTTAGAAAATAGGATGAGTAGGTGGAAGAATTAATAAGAATAATGTGAAATGCATATCATTTACATCAGGTAGTATGACATACATATCAAGAAGAACTCTCTGAAAAAATAAATCCTTATAATCAAAGAAATGCTATATGATATATCTGTAAACATCATTCCAACAGATCCTCTATTGCAGCAAGCTATAAATCAGTCAAATGAATCTTTCACCGGACTGTGATCAGAATTAGAAGACAACAAAAATGGTAGGAAAAAGAATTGATTTTCATTATCCATAGAGTCTTAAGTTTGATACATAAAACATAAGGTTTTTATGTAATACACATAGTATCAAAAGTGAGTTCCCTATTAGACCATTCAAACCTTTTTCATACTTACAATAGTGTTTTTATAGCCTAGACTATCAGTGAAAGCACTATAATTCGAATAACAACCTTATCATAGGATCCTTGTGCCCTCAAAGTGGTGTGGCAATAGGCGGATAACATAAAACAAACAAAATGCTAAAATTTAGGCTAATGTTGGCAACGTCTTCAACATCGTCTTTATGGTTGATGATGTGTCCCTTTGAGCACTTCTCCCTTTGGCAGGTAGCCTCCTAGCTTATAACTGATCATCATACAAATGGATTGCATCGATCTTTGACACCTCGAAACTGTTCCTCCCTTCAAAACTCAAAAACATGATGATGCAGGAGCATCGCCAGCACATCAAGCGATCCAGTGCGGAGGCGGGAGACAGCTGGATGAGCCAACACACATTTTGAAAACACTTTGGGAATTGTTGCGCAAGTCTTTAATGAGCCATTTATGAAGGCACACTTGTATATTGTATTGGACCTTGAGCATTAAGCTCTCGTGCTTTGGTAGATAGGAGGCATTTAATCTAGTAAATGCTGGTAGATAGGATTTTAAGTCTAGATTTGATAGCTTTAGAGTTCGAGAGGGAAAACGGATATAGACACCCTCATTGTATCATTGTAAAATTATTAGTATTCAGATAATCAAGGACAGGAGAAAGAAGAGGAGCAAGCAGAGAACTGTGTGAAGAACACCCATGTACAGACATTTGGATTAATAGAAGAAGAATTGATTCAAATCCATGGTTTGTGTTGTTTTCTCTATGTATTGATGTTATGCTCAGGAATGTTTTCTTTCTTGTTATGCATTTTCTTTGTATATGTTGCGCATGTGATTTCATGTTTTTAACAGAAGTCTGAAAGGAAGAGGGAATTAGTTTCAATTGTATCTCTATTCTGAGCCAGAGAATTCCTGCAAGGAGTGCAGTGGAATTTGTCCGCAAGGAGTGCGTTGACAGAGGGCTTCAGGTAGAGATAACTTTTGTCCTAATTTCCCAGAAACATAGTTGAGTATAAGTGTCGTGCAAGGAGTGCGTGGGCCAAGGAAAAGCCTCAGGTTTGCGAACGTGAGCAAAGTTCTAAAAGACTGTTGCTGCAGGAGTGCACAGGGTCAAAAGACTTCAACACTTAGATAAGGTTGAAGGGTTTCCGCAAGGAGTGCGAGCAAAAGGTTCTCAAAACGACTTGAGAGGTCGAGAACAAGATCAGGAGGAGTATACCTTCGAATTCACTGAAGGATAAGTGCAGAGAAGCTTCTGTTCGAAGTCTAAAGGAAGCATTGTAGATTGGCCAGTAGGAGCCAAGTTTTGTGAAAGAAGCACTTGATTCATTGTGCAGAAAATCGTCCAAGGAAGGGTAGACGGCTGAAAATACTTTGAGAAGATCTCGCGGAATCCAGTCATCCGTTATATCTTGGAAAGCTGCGCAGGGGTTAAGCCTAGGGTGCAGAGGAGTAGTCCCGGGAGGAGTCATCGGGATTTACCCATCGGGGATTTCAGGAGTGTAGAATCGTTGCATCAGGGAATCGCGATCTGCGATTTCCAGATAGGATCAGAGTCGTCCAACAACAGGGACACGTGGCAGGAGATCCCGCAGATTCAGGGATCGTGGAATTGAAATCCCCGAGCACATGACAACGGGAATCACGATATCCTGATATGCGATTTCCCGACGAGGTTAAGGACGTAGAGGAGGACAAGTGTCGAAGGTCAACATTCGCAGGAGTCAACGCCAAGTGGCATCGGGGATCGGGAGTCGGGGATCCGTGAGGTGAGTGGATCACAACCTCGTAAGTGTCGATTTCCCGACAAGGAAGTCCCTGACAGGAACAGAAAAGCGTTGGTCATTACCCATCGAGTCTCGGGGGTTCAAAGAGACAAGAATTTGTGACCACGAGACTCGCGATCACGCGAGTTTCGATTTCCCGATAGAGCAAAGGGAGATCATAAGGAGAGTTCTGTGGGTGCAGGAAAGTCCCGATAAGGGATTTGAAGAACGTTTCAGTTCTTCGGGCTGAAGAAAAAGAAGGTCCTGAGGGAGCGGACACGCCTCTAAGGAGTGCGGTTGCGCCAGGTTTGGTATCAGAGCGGGATTGACTCTTTGTTTTTTGTAGCAGAGAGAGAGAAAATTCACCATGCCACCTAGAAGAGAAAGATAGTCACCCGACCCAGAAGACAGGGAGGTGCGAAGAAGAGGCAGACCGACAGGAAATCCAGAAATGGAGAGACAGATGAGAGATCTTCGAGCAAGACTCGAGGATATGGAAACAACCCATAGACGCACAGTCAGTGCAGGGGATATTAGTGATTCCGATGGAGAAATTGAAGATGGACATGAGGAGGAAGTTGCGACCGAAGACGCATCAACGGAACGGTTGATAAAAGCTATCGCCAGAATGGGGGCGAAGGCGAAAATGGACATTCTAGTTTACAAGGGAAACTTGGATGCAGAAGAGCTACTAGACTGGATTAGAGCTCTTGATACCTACTTCGACTATGAAGATATCGAAGAGGATAGGAAGGTCAGACATGTTGTCACGCGCCTGAAAGGACATGCAGCATTGTGGTGGGATGAGCTTCAAGCAGATAGACGTTCCAAAGGCAAACAAAAGATCAAAAGCTGGGATCGAATGATCGCGAAGATGAAGGCGAATTTCATCCCAAGGGATTACCAAATTACTCTGTTAAGGAGAATGCAGAACCTGAGACAGAAGCTCATGACAATGAAGGAGTATACTGAAGAATTCTATCGGCTGAACATCAGAGCAGGTCATCGGGAGAGCGATGATGAGAAGGTTTCCAGATACCTGAATGGGTTGAGATATGACATTCAGTATGAATTGAGCATGGTTACCATCAAGACGGTGGAGGATGCTTACCAGATGGCTCTGAAAGCAGAGGAGAAGCTGAGTCGTAAGCAAGGTCAGCGAGGGCGAGGCAGAAGCCAGCCCAGAGGCAAGACAATTTCCTAGGAGAAATTCCAGAAGCCCAAGGAGGAATGGAAGAAACCTCAGGGTAGAGTAGAAAGAGGTGGTACCTCACAGAGAGGACCATACATTGAATAGAGAGGGAAACATAATGAGCAGAAGGGAGATTATGATGACGCCAATACTTTTCCTCATACCAGATGTAGAGGAAGAGGCTGAGGTGGAGTTATCACATGTTTCACATGTGGGAAGAATGGGCACAGGTCATTTGAGTGTCCAGAGAAGAAGAAGGACATCGGAGAAGCTCACATCACAGAATCACAAAAGCATGATGCTGAGACAGAAGATGAAGAAGGTGGAAGATCACTTGGGATGCATAAAGTCCTTTTGACACCCGAGAAAGA
>SNQJ01S0016616.1:25450-41625 GCA_010110895.2 Picea sitchensis
TCACTCACACCATAGAGTGACACAAGAGCCATTCTTCTAATCTGGACATATGTCCTAGAAGAATAAATGTCCTGAACCATTTTCCGTCTGGGAAATCTCTGTCCATTGATCATCCATCTAGCTGATAATCATTTTCAACACTGTTGATAGTCCTTGGAACAATATCATTCAATAGAACACAATTGTGTCTATCCATAGTAGTACACAACTACAATCCAGTGGTACACTACCACACCAAGTAACACACAAGTACTTGATCAGTGACGTATAGTCACAAACAGTGGAACACATCCACCACAGTAGTATACATCTACTGTCTAGGGACATACAGTCTTATAACAATCATCTAATATCAACCTGCGCAGAAACAATGTTATGCTATAAACTGAATCATCTGGGCCATTCTTCCACTCACATATGTGAGATCTTGGAAGAACATCTGCCCTCAGAAGGTTAAACATCAATGATGAGCTATCTGGACTATTCTTCTCAAGCAAGGAATAATAACTGCCCTGATTTCTGAGCCTGGACCATTCCCCACCCTCGACCATTCCTCCGACACTACACAAAGTGTAACCTGGAGAGAATGAGTCTGCCCTAAGGAATATCTGTCCCTGATTGCTGAACTTGGACCATTCCCCACCCTGGGCCATTCCTCCGGCACTAAACAAAGTGCAACCTGGAGAGAATGAATCTGCCCTAAGGAATGACTGTTCGGACCATTTCCAAAGGAAATGACTGTCCTGCACCAACCTCCAAAACAGACCATTCCCCATGTTAACCACAATGGGAATTCATTATCCAGCAAGGCGCACCAATCTTCTTGAGTAACCCTCAAGAAGAGAGAATGCCCTAGACCATTCCCCATGTTAATCACAATGGGAAAACACTGTCTATGGTACACCAACAATCCATCGAACCATTTTCATTACGAAAAGGATCGTTTGATCTGGACCATTTTCTGAACTGGAAAATCCCTGTCCGTCAGAAATCTCAAACCACTTTCCGAACTGGAAAGGAACTGCTCATCCTGGACCATTTTTTGTACTGAAAAATGTCTGTCCATAAATTAATAACACATCAGTGCTCCCTCCCAACCTGGGAGTAATCTCTTCCTTTTTCAATAAGGAAGTCGTCTCCACGAGCTCCAGCTTGAGTACACAAACTCTTTCATCTTGGACAGAAGATTTACCAAAATGCATGCTTATATGCTCATCTGTGGAGATATATATAGGAGAACCACTTTTTCCTTTCTGGACTTCATCACGGAGAATGTAATGCTTGATCTCAAATGTACTTCGGTTTTCTGGAACACTGGTTTTCTCTGAAGGCTTCATATAACTCTGATCAATAAAGTGTATCATTGTTGGATTCCTCTTTGGTTCCTACTAGCTCACAACATCGTGGCAAGGGTCAAACTGGAACATATCCAAGTGGTACTTCTTTGGCCATCATGGGAGTTTGTCATGGATTAGCGATCCATCATCCTGAGCTTCTGAGTAACCATTCTGATACAATATCTATGTTATAGAAAATCTTCACCACGCTTCTGTTGTGCATTGGAGGTTCTCCACCAAGTTGTCTTCTTCCATATGCATACAAGGGTCTCTTTCTGGTATGCCTCAAAGCCTTGAGGTTGCTCTTCATACACTCTTTGTTCAATTGCTCTGGAGAATAGTCTTTGCATTCATATGATGTAGAGACTCCAACCCATGGATATTGCGGATGCTATAATGACTCATGTGGAGGTATGTCTGGTTTACTGGAACAAGTAATCATCATAGTCTTCTCCCTCCATCTGGGAAAACCTCTAGTTCTGGATCTTGCAATGCTTGCATTCATATACATTGTTCTTCATCACAACTTTCAGTTCCTTTGCTTGATTGCTTTTAGTGAGTTCATATCAGGCTGGTAATCTTGTGATTCTCAATATAATGACTGGTTGTTTTGACTTCTCTTTCTTTCTTGGAATCTTCATGTTCTTCCTCACGTTTTTCTTTAGCTCTTGGGTCCATGGAGTTTTTTTATAGATTCCATGCCCTAAAGATTCCACTTCTTCCTTTCATCATAGGATCACGGATGTGGATGGACAACCAGTGATAATTTAAGGATTCTTTTTGAAAAAGACTTCTTCTAAGGTCGAACTGAACACATACTGTTTTTCATGGCTGCTACCATGGATATATACTTCATCATCTTCAATGGATCATAGAATTAGCTCCCTCCTAATCCTTGCTTCATGTATGAGTGCATGTTTTTCTTTTGGAAATATATAATCGACTCCCGCCATCTAACAGAGTCCACGCTTCCGTCTACATCATTTTTGTCTTCTGCAAAGTGTCATAAGTCTTTCTCCAATTTCCTCTTGATTGCTGACTTCTTTCTGTCTTTGCTTCTTCTAAGTTTCTTCAAGATTGATTCTGATTTTGGCTTATCTTGTAATAGCTTCCACATGATTTGTTTGATGTATTTCATCCTTTCATGTGTATTATCTGACTTGTATAATGATAGAAATCCTTATCTTTTTGTTCTTCCATAGGTATAGTTCTTCTTGGAACATATTATAGATATACAAGATATGTACAGAGACTATGCAAACAAGATATGTACAAGAACTAAGAAGAGTATTGTTACCTTGTCTTTAGAGGAATAAGTTTGTTTCATCCTACTTAGTCTTCTTTGAAGGTTCCTTTTCTTCGACAATTGATGCTTCGTGTGTTTCCTTCCTTTTCTTTAACTCGGGATAATGATTCTTGTAGTGACCATACTTTCAACAGTTGAAGCATTGTATTTCTAACATATCTTTCTCTTGATTTGGCTTCTTCATGGAGCCAAACTTCCTTTTGTTCCTGAAATCCTTGAACCTTATTGTGAAGGCTTGATCATCGTACTTCTTTTGGGGTTTCTGTTTTGCATTGATCCTTGATTCTTCTTGAGCATAGCAAGTCCAAAGTTCTTCGAATGTAGGATACTCCTTCCTTGTGTTCATGCTTTTGGCAAATGCATCCCATGTCTTGGGAAGATCATTGAGTACTATGTTTACCGATTCCTTCTCTGAAATGATTTCTTCAATAGCTTGTAGTTTATCTCTTAACTGAGAGATCCTCACAAAGTATGATGTTATGCTGTCATCATCATTCATCTTCATGTCACAGAGCTCATTCTTTAGACTCGTTACTTGTCCAATGTTTCTGATTGAGAAGAGGTTTGTTAGGGCATCGTACATCTTCTTCGATGAGTCAAGATGAGAGATGTAGGGTATCAAGTGATCTTTTATAGATTCCACTATGATACTCATGACATTGATGTCACCGTCTTTGAACTTCTCCATAACTGTAACGTTCTGCAGTTCCTTCTCTTTCCTTCTTCAAACTCTCGTTTCACGATCTTTCCTTTCACGATATCCAACACTTTATTCTTGGCAAGGATGAGGTCAATCCTTGTCTTCCACGCTCTGAAGTTAGAAGCTCCATCTAACTTGTTTTCTGACTTCATAGAGTAAGTCATGGCTGCCTTGGTCAACCCTAGATTTGACCAGAACCTCAAACTTGACGTCTTGGCTTGCTGAGAGTACCAGGAGATGCGCTAGGCTAGGGCGCACTGGTCTATCCGGAAATTAGGTCAATCCCTTCACTTAAGGTGCCTCAACGAGAGGATTAGGGTTTTTGTAACTGCACCTGCTAATAACCCTAGCGACAACGCTTTTGGTGACAACTCCTGCTAGAAACCATAGCGGTAGTTCTTCAACGAGCTTAATATCCTTATGGCTATGCTTCCTTCTAGCGGTTAGACTGAATGAAGGAGGTGTGGGCCCATAACCTGTTAGAATATAATGGATGTGCTCGTTTTACCATCGACAATATCACTATTGCCACCCAACCATAGGCCGAAGCCACCCTCTGAGCACCTTAACCTTGACAGAGAATTACTCCGGAAGCAAACCTTAGGCTAGATAGCCAAATAAAGGGTAGCACACCTTTCCCCAAGGATAGCACACCAAACAAGAGCTGATCAGATAGTCCAAACCATAATCAAGAGATAGTCCAAGCCAAAACCGAAATCTGCTAGCTACAACAGCTGCAACGACAACTCTCCTCCAAACTTGCGCACAAACTGGGCAACTGCAGTGCGCACAACTGTTGCTCTGCAGTTCTGAGAATGCCTGCCAGAATGAAGATTGGCCTCCTGTATTTATACTAATTCTGGCTAATTGCCTGGGCCGACTTCTCATTCTGGGTGCCTATTTACTTAGTATATAATATTTCTTCTGGCCGACTTCTTCTCTTGGAGGCTAATAACCTAATACAAATTATCCTCTTGAGCTGACTTGTCTTCTAGGGTTATTAGCCAACTCATTAGGTTTTCTTCTTGCTTCCTAGAATATTCTATTCTCGTTAGGTTTACACGTGGAGGTAAATACCTCCCGCAACTACCATAATATCAATAGTAGTATGCATGTGGCGAGTTGGTGGGGAAGATGTCTGTTGGCTGTCGCTTGTGCTTTCCAGGTGGTGACGAAGGTCGGGGGACCACACATCTCCTCTAAAACTGTCATGCGTTTCACCTACACTTGTCCTTTTCAATAGGTGGGTTTACAACATCTGCGTGACGAATATCCACCGCGCAGGTGCTTGTCAGATTTCTTGTTTCTCGGTAGAAAACAAGACATGAGGGGAGAAAAATTTCGTGCCACATTCAAAAGGAAAAAAATGGGCTCATGTCAATCATGCCTTTGGCGTCACCTGCAATCTTAATACTCTGAGTGTTTTCCTAAGAGACCGGTTTCGTCTTTTCAGATTCTTCACTTGTCTCCACAAGACCACATTCCCTTTTAGCTTTGTTTGAGTGCTAGAAAGAGCCGCGTAGACGTTATGCATGGCCGATCCACATTCCTTGAAGTGCTCCACGATTCTTTCTTATGACATCCTTTGTTCCTCACATAGCTGAATCATTACGTCTTGCGCTTCTCTGAGCTGTCTTTTGAGCCAATTTGCATTCCCTTCTCGACTCTGCGACGCCGTCGTTTCGACAATCTTTTCTGCTAATTGTTTTCTCAATTCTTTGTTCTCCTGATACAATTCGACAATAGCGATCTGCGCTTGCTTTAGCTGCTATGACGGCTCCTGAACCTCCATGTTTTTAGTGCCCGACCTTCTCCATATTTCACTAATTCCCCTACTTGAACCTTCAACAAGTTCTAGCCGAACAACACGCATGAGTAACTTCTCAACAACAGATTGGGTGAGCGGTTTGCTGGGAGCTTGGGTCTCCTCAGGCTTCTTGATCAACCTCGACCTGCCTCTTTTCCAGGGTGTTAGCTGTTGGGATGACGAGTCTTCTATTGCCTTTCCTTTTCTTGCGACCTCTTCCATTCTGGGCCCCACGCTGCGAAATGTTGTTTCCCCCGTGAGTAGAGGGAAGTCTCCTTTGGGGTCCCTCGGGATGTCGGCTGAAATTAGAAACGAATCCCAGTCTTTGTCCAACCGTCTCAATTTCTCGGCTACCAACAACTTGATCAATGATATATGGAATAAGTTCTTCCTCGACTAGTCAACTTCGGCCTGGACGCTGTCCGCCATCCTTTCTAGGCTTCGATGCACGAAGAAAGGTAAGTTCAAAGGCCTTTTCCCTGTGAAATGCATCGACAACTGATGTGATGTGGGTATATTCTGTCAGACCATCTTTCACAGGTGAAATACCTTCTAATCACCTTTAGGAGCTTTTGGAAAGGCTCCCAGAGATACCGACTTAGAACGCCCGCTCCGACTTTCCCATTCAGGAAGTTTGGCTTGATAAAGTTTTCAAAGCATAATATGTCTAAAGGCATGCCCTTAGAGCACCTTTCACCGCGTAGAGGGATCTCTGTCGCAGCTAACAGAGTTTCCTGCGTCACCCATAATGTGATTCTCGCTGTTATAACCTAGGTCTGCACCCCAACCCTTTTCCCTCCTTTACCCTATCCATCCATTAATTTTGAGTTTTGTGGTTGCTCGCTTAACTTATCCTCCACTGTTTAATTATTCAGCTTCATGGCCTCTGTTTGTCGTTGCTTATTTGCACCATCTGTTTGCTTTCTTGAAAAGGATCACATGTTCTAGTCTGAGTTTCAAAGACTCGTCATCATATTTGCCCCTAACGAAGCATAGAGTAGGTCCATCGAGTCTTTTGTGTGTGCGCATGAGATATCCATGTTTGACAAATCCATTGAAAGCTCAGTAAGCTTCCGCGGAAGCTAGCAGCCGATCATGGCAGACCATGTCAGACTCGAAATACACGCAAACAATAGGTTGACATGATCGACGGTGAAGATCCGACGTTAATGCAAGATCGACGGTTCCCATGGTATTCGGGGTTTCATATGTGGAGAAAAGACTTTTTGTTGGGGAGTGCCTAACTCACACGCTAATCTATATCGACGACATCCCCATCCTCCAGACAAATGGTCCTCATTGCATTTCGAACCCCCCGACCATCCTACCTTTAACGGGGGAGGGGGGTCTAGAATGGCGGTTTCCCCGTCGCGGGCCCTACCTAACGTGGTGACCGCTCAGGATTTCGGACCCCCCCCTCTCCAAACTACTTACCGCCTACCCCCCCTCCGGAATCCTGTCGGATTGCCTCTTAATACCGCCCCTCTCACCACCCGACACTTGTCCTCCACTCACACTCCTGTCACCTCCCACGTATCTCTCTCACCTTTCATTACATTACACCTGTCTTCCACCGCCCGATACCGTCTACCTCGCCGCATCTAACCCGCCTCTCACCACACACTACCTATCAACCTTCTGCCCAGATCGTAGATCGCGACCATATCAACAACCACGGTTCATTTCGGCGCTGTAACATGCTCGGGCGTTAAAACCCTTGAGCGGGCCGAAATCTAAACCATGGTATCGTAGGGGAGATACGTGAAATCTTATAGGGGATTTCGGGCCCAAAGACGGTGTGGACCCAAACCACCCTCGACAACTCCCGAAATCACGTGCTTATATGATGTCAGGTCACCACGTCACCTCCACTCACATTCCTGATTCCTCTCTCCAGGTCATCTGCATCCATGTCATCCACCTCCACTAACATCCTTCCCCTATTGGGTGGTCACTTCCGCACACTCCAATTCATGACCAATTATGTCTTCTCCATGTCTGCTTGACTGACAACAATACACGTAGTAGTTAGCGGGGCCAACACAGGGTGTTTTAGCTGTCGAAAGTTCAGTAAAGCAGTAGATAAGGCAAAGATCTGCCCATGCTGTCGGTCACCTCCAGAGACCTCAAACAGTGCCCAGGCATGTCAGAGCTCGATACAGAGTTCCGTTCTATCACTCCGAGTCCTATTTCTGCCAATTCAGTTCCTCTAACGCATGCATCAGTTCTGTCTTAGAGACAATAGTAGTTTTTAGTCGATCAATTCCAACATTTTCTTAGATTAGATTAAAGAGTGGTCTTCTGTGTGTGATAAGAACCACTTTTGTTGATTAAGTCCAGTGTGAAGTTCACACGCTGTATTCCATGCAATGTCAGTTAGATTAATGAGTCTGTTCTACAAACAATTACCTAAAATTAGGTCTCAGGCCCCTAAGGACCAGAACCTTTGCAACTCTGTTAAATAGGGGGTCTTTGAATGTTTTAAGGGGTGAGAAGTTTTTTGGAAGGAAAGTAGAAGCAACAAAAGAATTGGACCTGCTCAATTAATTGTAAAGTTTTCTACCTGGTGAATATATGTTGATGACAATTGTGTTTCTTACTCAAATCTTTATGTGTTGATTCTTATCTTGAATGCATATTTTTTGATGTGTGCAATGTACATTTTTTTACTCTTTCAACTATTGTTTTAGTTTATCTTTTGCTGGTTATGCAACCTGTTATACAACTATTGTTCAGTGAAAGATCCACTATTTTGCAACCTGTTGAATGATTTGCATCTAGATATTTGTCTAGGTCTTGAGATATTATCTTAAGTCTTAGTTTCTGCACAACAAGTGGTTCATTGCATTGTTTGTTGTTGCTGTCTGTGTGTATCTTTTCATACCCTCATTTGTCACTTAATACCCATACCATTAGCAAATGAAAACCTACTTTTACACTGTGTGTCTTGCCCTACCAGAGCACCATCCTTGAAAACCCATCCTTAAGCTTACCAACAAAACCAACGTATAAAGGAATAATCATTCCAAATTGATAGGTGGCCTAGCTTTTCCCTTTAGCAGTTAGGTGTAGACCTTAGGACCAACACTCGCAATGGTCGCGCATAACTCATTAAACCTGAGAGCGAACTGTTCAACGAACTTCATATTGTATCCTTTGATCTTCTCACAATAGCACATATATCCGACCTATTCAAAAGATGCCCTGATATTCGGATATTCATTGATTAATGCCAAGTCCTGAGGTTCGGGCCTCACGGATCTGCCACTTCACGCCTTCTTCCTTATGTCTTGGGATGTTGTCATGATGCAAATGTGTATTTGTTTCGAGTGCGCGGTAATGAATGATAACACCCTCTTTGCGTGGAAAATGGAGAATGATATACTTCGTAGAGACCTATCGGAATGGAAGTGACAACAACTTTGCACGACAAGCAAAAACAACTCTAGGATTTCATTGCGCGGCTGCCAGGTGCTATGAAAACTTTAGGCCCAGAAGGAGATCGACGCTGTGATAAACAACAATAGTAGGCTCGTCACAGTAGGGAAGTGCAACAAAAAATTCTGGCGTGGTGGCAAGGCGCTGAGATACTTGTAGCGAGACACAAAATTTGGACGCGGAAAGAAGTTCAACGTGACATGAAAGATCTCCGACAAAGAGAGGTTGACTGCGAGAAGAACTATCATCTGGTGCACTAGATCGCATCGAGCTCCAACATGCTTCAAACCATGACTACAAATGAAGGAGACACGACAATTTGAATGAACATACTCGCAACACAACTGATGGCAATCGACTTTCCCATAGCGAAAGGACCCAAGACTTTCAGAAAAAATCACAGACAACACACAAACTAGGAAGGTAAAGGAGAAACACGCAAGGCGACTGGTCTTTATACTTGAACGAGTGAGGGATGGAATCATGACAGAGGACGATAAATCCATGGTGATGAGAATTTGGAAGTAGGTTGAATAGTTGCGCAACAAATTCGCGCGACGGGTACACTTTGAAGTGTGCAAAGTACAGATGATAAGCGCTGCAGAGTATACATGATATGAGAGCCATGATTTCTTAACGTTTTTGACTTCATAATTAGGTGATGATGGTCGTTATATCTGTCAATGTGACCTTTATTCCAACAACTTGCCTCGACCTCTGGCACGTAAATTCTCTCTTTCGGACAGGACTCGACCTTTTGGGAAAATGACATTTACAAGTCGCACATGACTAATTATGATGCCCTTTCCCGACTCCAAGGGCCAGACCCACCACTTGCTGACTTCAACCCATTCGTTATTCAATACCTGACTTCACAGGCTTCGACACATGAGCTACGACTCATCTAGGATTGACTCTAATTGAAAAAATTACGGTGCTAACATTTGGCTTCAATGGGGATGTTATCCTCCCGGTGAGGTGGCAAAGAACAGTAGACTAGGTGCCTGACCATTGGGCTTTATTTGATTTGCAGACTCTAAAACAACGAAAAAGAATAATCCCAGACCTTCTTGACACAGTCACGACCAAACTCGGCATAAACTTAGGGCCTTCACTTTGGGCTTTAATTTTCTGCTGACTAATGACTCGAAACACCTTCTTTGAAAACATAAAAATGGCTATTTACAATGACATAACAAAATGAAAAAGACTTACTAAACCAGAGAATGTTTAAGGAACCTTCCATTCACAGGTCCCCCATCGGTGAGCTCTCCATTAAGCTCTTGTAGCAAATATGCATTGTTCCCGTGATACGCAACAATCCTGAAAGGCCCCATCCAAAGATGATCAAAATTTCCGTGTTTCCCTTTGTCTTCGTTCCTCACGTCCCACTTTAGTACCAAATCATTTACCTTGAAATCCTCTTGCGTAGTCTTTTTATCGAAAATCTTCTTCATTCTGTCTTGGTGAAGCTGTGATTGGTTGAAAACTTGTCCCCTCATTTGTTGTGCGTGAACCAATTGGTTTATCCTCCTTTGAGCGTTGTTTGGTTCGGCTTCTTGTTCTTGCAACAATCTCCCGACTGACAATCCCAATGAGGTGGGGAAAACTGCCTTGGTGCCATATACAATTTGGAAAAACGATGTGGAGATGGACTTCTTGGTAGTGATTATGTCGACCCATAGCACGTAGATAAGCTTCTTGTGCCAAGCCTTCTTGTTGTCCTGCATGAGTTTTTTAATAATCCTAGTTAAACTTTTGTTAGATGATTCCGCCAATCCATTACCCTGTGGGTAATAAGCCGTAGAATATCCCAGGGTTATGTTGTAATCGTTACAAAACTTCTCCATCTTCTTAGACTTGAACGCCACTACATTGTCTGTGATGATTTTGACTGGGCAACCAAATCTAGACAGGATATTGGTCTCTAAAAATTGAATGATAAATGTGTCAGTAGCTTTCCTTGTGGGGATCACTTCGATCCATTTGGTGAAGTAGACCGTGGACGTTAGTATCCATCTATGTTGAGCTGAAGATGGCGGATGAATCTTTCCTATAAAATCCAGACCCCATTGCATAAATGGTGCTTAGACAGAGATAGGATTTAAAGGCAGGGGTTGCAACTTTCTTTTCCCATCGAATATCTGGCATTCGTGGCAACTGGAAACTTCTTTGTATACGTCTGCAAAAATACCGGGCCAATAGAATCCCGCCCTCAAGATTTTTTGCACGGTGGTCTTCCAGTAATGATGCCCCCCCGCAGTGTCCTTTGTGGAACTCCTTGATAACTTGTTTTGTGTCTTCCTCCAGTAAACAATTCAACAAGATCCCTCCTCGATCCTTCCAGTACAGAGAGTTGTCCAGGATGCAAAACTTAGCCGCTTTCAACTTCAAAAATCTGGCTTTGGTTTTTCTCAACCCCGGAGGAGCTTGCAAATTCCTTAACACGTAAATAATGTCAGCGTACCAAGGCGAATCGATGAATTTCTGAGATACTTGCGGGACCGTTTCTTCTTGTGGATTCTTCGACAGATCAACGATGAAATTTATTCCCAAAACATCACAGTTCGACTGCGCCATCAATTTTGCAAGCCCTTGACCCTTAATCATCTTTGTAGGCTTGATTTCGAGGTCATATTCCAACATGACTGGGATCCATTTACCCCTTCTCTCTTCAGGATCAAGCTGAGTCAGGATATCCTTGACGAAATTGCTAGGCACATAAGCAATGATACGATAATGCAGTATATAAGTCTTGAATTCCTTGAGTGCCTTCACCAAGACATATGATTGTTTTTCCATGATATCATACCTTAGTGGGGAGTCTCTCAATGTCTTGCTGAAATAGGCTATAGGCTTTTCAAAATTATGCTCATCCTTCTGTAACAAGATGCCAATGATGGTATGTTTTGAGGCGAAGGAAAATAAGATAAAGTCCTTTGTGAAATCTGATCTGGCTAACAATGGAGCTTTGGTCAATGCCACCTTGATGTCTTCGAATGACTTCCTGGCTTCAGTTGTCCATTTTATCTCATTACCTTTCCTCAACATATTTGTGATGTGCTTTATAATCTCAGCCAAATTTGGAATGAACCTCCTCAAAAAAATTACCCTTCCTAGGAAAGACTGCACCTCTTTCTTGCTCCTGGGAGTGCCGATCTTCAGAATCCCTTCCACCCTGCTGGGGTCTATCTTTATGCCTTCCTTTGAGATGATATGTCCCAACAACTTTCCTTCTTGCATCTCGAAATTTGATTTTTTTGGATTTAATGAGATGCCAAACTTTCTGCATTTTTGGAAAACCTTCTTCAGATGTTCAAGATGTTGTCCATCGGAATCAGAAAACACCGCGATGTCATCCAAGTAAATCACAATAAACTTGTCTTTCTCCTCGGCAAATGCTATATCCATGGCCCTTTGGAAAGTCGCTCCAGCGTTCATAAGCCCAAAAGGCATCTTTGCATACATGAACGTACCCCATGGTGTTGTAAAGGTTGTCTTCTCCTGGTCGTTTGAGTGCACCATGATCTTATTGTAACTAGGAAAACCATCCAACATTGACATTTTTTGGGATCCAACCACCTTCTGCAGGATGCAATCCATCTTAGGAAGTGAGTTGTTTTCTTTGAGGGACACTTTGCTCAGATTTCTAAAGTCCACACATAACCTTATTTCACCACTCTTCTTCCTTACAGGCACAAGGTTAGCCACCCACTTTGAAAATCTCAAAGACACAATAATTTTGGCATCAAATAGTTTCTTTACCTCCTTTTCAATCAACGACAACAATAGAGGGTTGATTCGTCTCAACTTTTGCTTGAAAGGTTTCTGATCTTCCTTGACGAGGATTACATGATGAATTACTCCAGTGTCATAGACCTTCAAGTCTTCATACCTCCTTGCAAAAACATCAGGGAAATATTTCATGAGGCTGATATACCTCTGCTTGATTTCTGGACTGAGTGTCTTTGGAAGTCTGATTATATTAGGATTCTCTTGAGTACCGATGTTGCAATCCTCGATATCTTCATCGTTCACAGTGATTCTATGATTTCTGGCTACATCATTTTCTTTTCTAATGGGACCAAACCTTTGGGGATAATGTTGTTTTTTAGCTGCACTATATCCTTTCCAACTATCTGATTCTGAAAGGGGTCATCGTTACTTTGCACAACTACATTTTCATCCTCTTCACAACAATACTCATCATCAATATTCATGTTAGCGAACTCATCGCTCATTTGGAGGAATCTCTCCCCCTGTTTGTCATCTTCAAACACTTTCCAATATTTGATGTTATCAGGTACTGCGAGCCTGTGCTTGATTTCAATTTCATACTTCCTATTGGGAAAAATTGGAATTTTGAACACCGAAGCTGAGGTGGCCAAGGCATCTGCAATTTGATTTTGCTCCCTGGGGATCACTGACAAATTGTACTCTGAAAACTCTTTAAGGAGATCCAACACTAGATTTCTATATGCTCTTAGTCTGGGATGCTTGGACTGGTGTATACCCTTTACCTGATTTATGATGAGCTCATAATCTCCATGCACCACTATCCTTTTAGCGCCCAATTCCTTTAAAGTTATCAAACCTAGAATTAATGCCTCATATTCAGCCAAGTTATTTGTACTTGTAAGAGCAGATTTTTATGCCCACTTTGGGAGGGTTGATCCACACACTAGCTCCGACTCCCCCCCTGTCGACAACTCCATCATAGCGCATATTCCACATTTCATTTTCCGCACGGTTTCTCTGATCTGTGCTTTCCTTCGTTTGATGCTCGGCCTTGTCTTCGACAATCATGACAGTTGTTGGCTCCCCCTCTTCAAAACTCAAGTCATTATAAAAAATAGAGGAGCTGACTTCGGTGTCGACAGACTAGATAGGATGATTATTCGGTTGGGTTTTGCTACTCACCATGTACTTGAGCAACACTTATCTGTACAGTCTTCTTTCTTGGCCGAAAACAAGGATGGTAGCATAAGACATGTCCATCTGCAAGGTTCCTTTTAATTTTGCGGTGCAAGGATAACAATATGCCGAATTTTGGGGGAATGTCGACAACCACCACATCCATGACCAGATTCTTCGATGGAATTTGAGATAATGACATGACCAAGTCTTTGATCAAACCCAAACATTTCACCTTTCTTGAGTGGAAAGAGAAAAGATCTTTATAAGGTCTTGCGACGTCCAATCCTAACTCATCCATGACCACTTTTGGCATGAGATTATGTGACGCGCCCGAATCCAACATTGCGTTATGCTAAGTCATGTCATGAATTTTGAGACTGACATAGAAAGGAGGAACATCGTCAGTATCGCCAGTTTCTGCTATGCGCTGACCAAATAAGATGGCAAGGTGGTCGTCTTGGATGTTCAGGGTGTCGGGAGCTTCCTCCATCTTTAACATCTTGATGATTTGGTTTCTATACTCTCCCTTCTTGATTAGCTTATTAAAAGGAGCAAAGATTTTGATTTTGGCNTGACCAAATAAGATGGCAAGGTGGTCGTCTTGGATGTTCAGGGTGTCGGGAGCTTCCTCCATCTTTAACATCTTGATGATTTGGTTTCTATACTCTCCCTTCTTGATTAGCTTATTAAAAGGAGCAAAGATTTTGATTTTGGCCATTTCGCTCTCGAAAATAAAAGGAGGAGCTTTATCTACCTCTTTGATGCCCATTTCCTTGCCTCAAACACTTTCTTTAGGGATTCTTCCTTTGATTTTCCTTTCTTCGTCGCGTCCCTTGCTGAATTATCTTTCTTTGGTTGGCTTGAAGGAGTATTCACCTGGGATTCCTTTGTGGGATTTGTTTTCGGAGGCTATGCAAGCATTTTTCTACTCCTGAGGTTATATTTCTTTTGAAACTACATGATTGCATTGTGATATCCCTTCCCGAACTCCTCTGTTTCCGAAGACAACGTATCATCATTCTCCAGCATAAAACCATCATTCATGTCCATAAACTGATCGTGTTCTCCCTTTGTTAAGAACACGTATGTATTCGTATCCTCGCAACAATGCATATGGTCTTGGATCATCTGATCAAAGTCTTCATTTACGTAGTTTTTTTGGAAAGGGGGTCTTATCTATTGATCACCTTGATCTCTCTGGTCCCTTTGCCTGATCTGTGGAACTGGAGCTCTTCTAAAGTTTTGATTTCTAGGCTGGAAATCGTTTTTCTCCCTAGTGGCAGGCTTGTTTTCCACGGACATCCTTTCCATAGTCTTCATCGTCAAATCGATTTTTTCCTCTAACGACTGAGACATAGAGGGTTGTGCATCCCCTTGGGGCTTCTTCCCATTTCTGTCAAAATTTTGTTTGATCTTTCCCGATGCCATCAGATTTACTTCAACTTCAATCACGTCGCTCATCATAATGCCTAAGGTATTAGATCTTCTTTCTCCTAGCAGCAAGGCAAAATCACTATCAAAAGAATCAACGTATCGAATCTGGGAAGCTCTGGGAGGCGGTTTGACTTCCGTGGGGATTGAGTTATAAACCTTCATGAATCTGGCCGAAAAATCTTGCACCGTTTCTTCTAGTGATATTTTTATATTGTTGTATTGAGTTAGTAATTGCAGAGGATTCTTCTTATCACCCTATTGAATTTATTGATGCCCAGAAGGAGAAGTCGGCCCCAGTTAGACTGGCCAGTCCACTATAAATACAAGGCGCCAGTTTCATTATTTGTCATCTCAGCAGTTGTAGTGAGAACTAAGTCTGCGTAGGCAGTTGCAGGCAGCAACAGTTTTGTGCGCAAGTTTTTTGGGAGAGATGGAAAGTGGTGCGCTAGCTTCTGGGTGGGATCATCTGTTCAGTTTAGTTTCTATTCTTTTGCTTGGTGCATTTAGCCTCTCTTGGCTATTGATTGCAACCATAATTCTCTTCTCGGTCAAGTTCAAGGTGCTCGGAGGGTGGCTTAAGGCCTGTGGTTGGGTGACGAGGGTATCGTCAATGGTTAAACGAGCACAATCCTCTATATTCTAACAGGTTATGGGCCCACACCCCCTTCAGTCAGCCTAAAACTCTAGAAGGAAACATAACCGCTAGGTATTGAGCTCATTGAGGAACTGCCGCTAGGGTTACTAGCATGAGAAGCTTCCAAAGAACTGTAGCTAGGGTCACTAGCAGTACCAGTTGCAGAAACCCCAATTCTCAGATCCGACACCTTGTGATGGAGCATCTTGCTCAAGGAGAAGATATCCAGATGCACCCTAACTCAACGCACCTATTGACTTTCTCAGAAGAGAGAAAAGACGCAGTTGAAGTTTTGGATCAAGGCATGACCAGTTATCAGTCAACCAAAGACATGTGTGAAACAATCAGTCTCTTACATTACTCAACACTTACCGGGACAATTGAAGACGATATGTGGATAATCGACAGTGGAGCTTCCAGGCACATGATGGGAGATCAAGCTAGACTCTCAGATCTAAATGAGAGAAAGACATCGTACAAAGTGGAGCTTGGAGACAAAAGCACCTACCCCGTCGAAGGATTTGGACAAGCCTCCATCAAATTGGAATCAAGTAATCATGTTCACTTAAGCAATGTTCTATATGTCCCTGGTTTAGAAAAGA
>SNQJ01S0016616.1:45600-58964 GCA_010110895.2 Picea sitchensis
TCTGTTGTGCTCAAGACCATACCTCCCTAGCTAGGAGGGAGTGTTAATATTATGGTAGCTTCGGGAGGTATGAACCTCTATTATGACCTATGACGAGACTAGAATCCTCCGGAAGGAAGCAAAGAATTGAAGGAAACCCTAGAAAAGTTGTCGGCTGAAAAAATATATTTATATTGAATTTATTGATGCCCAGAAGGAGAAGTCGGCCCCAGTTAGACTGGCCAGTCCACTATAAATACAGGGCGCCAGTTTCATTATTTGTCATCTCAGCAGTTGCAGTGAGAACTAAGTTTGCGTAGGCAGTTGCAGGCAGCAACAGTTTTGTGCGCAAGTTTTTTGGGAGAGATGGAAAGTGGTGCGCTAGCTTCTGGGTGGGATCATCTGTTCAGTTTAGTTTCTATTCTTTTGCTTGGTGCATTTATCCTCTCTTGGCTATTGATTGCAGCCAAAATTCTCTTCTCGGTCAAGGTCAAGGTGCTCGGAGGGTGGCTTAAGGCCCGTGGTTGGGTGACGAGGGTATTGCCAATGGTTAAACGAGCGCAATCCTCTATATTCTAACACTCTTGAACCTCCATGTTTTCGGTGCCCGACCTTCTCCGTCTTTCACTAATTTCCCCGCTTGAACCTTCAACAGGTTCTAGTCGAACAACGCGAATGAGTAACTTCTCAACAACAGATTGGGTGCGCGGTTCGCTAGGAGCTTGGGTCTCCTCGAGCTTCTTGATCAACCTCGGTCTGCCTCTTTTTCAGGGTGTTGGCTATTGGGATGACGAGTCTTCTATTGCCTTTCCTTTTCTTGCAGCTTCTCTCATTCTTGCCGCGACGTTGCGAAATGTTGTTTCCCTCGTGGGTAGAGGGAATTCTCCTTTGGGGTCCCTGGGGATGTCGACTGAAATTAGAAATGAATCCCAGTCTTTTTCCAACCGTCTCAATTCCTCGGCTACCAACAACTTGATCAATGATATATGGAATAAGTTATTCCTCGGCTGGTCAACTTCGGCCTGGACGTTATCTGCCATCCTTTCTAGGCTTCGATGCAAGAAGAAAGGTAAGTTCAAAGTCTTTTTCCTTGTGAAATGCATCAACAACTTGATGTGATGTGGGTATATTCTGTCAGACCTTCTTTCACAGGTGAAATACCTTCTAATCATCTTTAGGAACTTTTGGAAAGGCTCTCGGAGATATCGACTCGGAACGCCCACTCCGACTTTCCCATTTGGGAAATTTGGCTTGATAAAGTCTTCAAAGCATAATACGTCTAAAGGCATGCCCTTAGACCACCTTTCACCACGTGGAGGGATCTCCGTCGCGGCTAATAGAGTTTCCTCCGTCACCTGGAATTTGATTCCTGCAATGGTCACACATAACCCATTAAACCTGAGAGCGAACTGTTCAACCAGCTTCGCGTTGCATCCTTTGATCTTCTCACAATAGTGCATACATCCGACCTATTCAAAATATGCCCTGATATTCGATCTTCGTTGATTAATGCCAAGTATTGAGGTTCAGGCCTCACGACTATGCCACTTCGCGCCTTCTTCCTTATGTCTTGGGATGTTTTCATAATGCAAATTTGTATTTGTTTTGCGCGCGCGGTAATGAATGATAACACTCTCTTTGCGCGGAAAATGGAGAATGATATACTTCGTAGAGCCCTGTCGGAATGAAAGTGACAACAACTTTGCGTGATAAGCAAAAACAACTCTATGAGTTCGTTGTGTCGCTGCCAGGCACTATGAAGACTTTCAACGCAGAAGGAGATTGAAGCTGTGATAAACGATAATGGTAGGCTCGTCACAGTAGGGAAGCACGATAGAAAATTCTGGATAGAAAATTCTGGCGTGGTGGCAAGGCGTTGAGATACTTGTAGCGAGACACATAATTTGGACGTGGAAAGAAGTTCAATGCGACATGAAAGAACTTCGACGAAGAGAGGCTAACTGCGAGAAGAACTATCATCCGACGCACGAGCTCGCAACGAACTCCAACAAGATTCAAACCATGACTACGAATGAAGGATATGCGACAATTTGAATGAATAGACTCACAACACAACTGATGGCAATCGACTTTCCCACAGCGAAAGGACCCAGGACTTGCAGAAAAAATCACAGACAATGCACAAACTCAGAAGGTAAAGGAGAAACACGCAAGGCTACTAGTATTTATACTTGAACGAGAAAGGGATGGAATTATGTCAGAGGACGATAAATCCATGGCGACGAGAAGTTTGGAAGCAGGCTGAAGACTTGTGCAACAAACTCGCGAACATGTACACTTTGAAGTGTGCAAAGTACAAATGATAAGAGCTGGATAGTATACGTGATATGAGTGTCGTGATTTATTAACCTTTCTGACTTCATAATTAGGTGATGATGGTCGTTATATTTGTCGACGTGACCTTTATTTCAAGAACTTGCCTCGACCTCTGGCACATAAATTCCCTCTTTCTGACATGACTTGATCTTTTGGGAAAATGACCTTTACAAGTCGCACATGACTAATTATGACGCCGTTTCCTGACTCCAAGGGCCAGACCCGCCACTTGCTGACTTCAACCCACTCATTACTCAATACATGACTTCACACGCTTCTACACATGAGCTACGACTCATCTAGGACCGATTCTAACTGAAAAATTTACGGTGCTAACACTTACAATGCTAGCAAGTAATGTTATGAAGAGATACCAAGTCGGTCCTACTCAAGCCTACTCAAAAAGAGTATATGGTGTTGGTGTTGGCATTGATGCAAAAAGGATCATGTGTGTGTGTGTGTTTACAAGTGTAATAAAGAAAAGGGGTGCACGTGAAAAAGTAAAAAATGAATTTTACTGGTATATTTTACTAGTATATTTAAAAGTGTGTGTTTACAAATATAATAAAGAAAAGGGGTGCACGTGAAAAAGTAAAAAAGTGAATTTTACTAGTATATTTTATTAATATATTTAAAAATACATGTAAAGAAGTCAAATAAATATTTTACAAGCCTGTGGTTTCAAGTCCATGGTTTTTGGAAGTAAAAGTGCATGTGAAAAATTCAAAGGAAATATTTTACAAGCCAATGCGGTCAAGTTCGTCGTTTTGGAAGTAAAAGTGCATGATTAAAAGTCAAAGAAATATTTTACAACTGGTTTTACCATTGGTGTTTTCAAGCCCATGGTTTTGGAGGCCCGTGGTGTTTTCCCATGGTATTTGCAAAGGTGAAATAAAAATAATTAATGGTTCAATAAATCATAATTGAAAAGCTTTCATGTAGATATTATGAATAAATAAAAACGAGAGGAGGAAATTTGTTCTTAATTAAATGACAAATTATTGTTAGTTTATTAAAATAAAATAAAGAGGTGCAATGGTTCATTGTTGAAGAAACACAATGGTTCAATAAATCATAATTAAAAAGCTGTCATGTAGATATTATGAATAAATAAAAGAGGAGGAATTTGTTCTTAATTAAATGACAAATTATTGTTATTTTATTAAAATAAAATGAAGAGGTGCAATGGTTCCATGTTGAAAAGACACATTGGTTCAAATTCATACCTATTGGAATACTATATAAATAGAAAGGTATAGTGAAAGGAGGACGACTCAATGAGCTAATTTAGAAGATTAGAAACATAAGCAGAGTCTAAGGAAAAACTATAAACATTCACATAAAGTGAGGGTGGAAGGAAGGAGCAAGGGAGGATTGCAGTCCTCTACAGGTTGGAGCCTGAAGAACAAGGAGTTGTAGCTTCCTCAAGTTGGTGCTTGAAAACAGAGGATTGGAGTCCTCTACAGGTTGAATCTTGATCTACAGGGAGTTGGTTCTTCCTCAAGTTGGTGCTTGAAAACAAGGGATTGGTATCTCCTTGAGTTGGTGCTAAAAAACAATGGATTGGTGTCTCCTTGAGTTGGTGCTAAAAAACAAGAGATTGGTGTCTCTTACAGTTGGTGCTCTAAAACAGGGGATTGGTGTCTCCTTGAGTAGGTGCTCAAAAGGAAGAAGATTGGTGTCTTCTACAAAATTGTAACTTGTAACTAAAATATAAATTTCATATTTATTATATTTAAATTATGAGTATTGTTCTTTCTTGTTGATCAATTGTTATGGTTAATAAATTTAAGAATTGGTTAAAATTGTGAAAAAGGAACCAATATTGACTCACCCCTCCCCGCTCCCCCCTCTCAGTATTGAACATCATTTCACAAGTTATGTTTTATTATGATGTGGTTTATGCTTAAGGTATACTTGGCATATTGATGATGGTTTGACACATGATTGAGGTAAATCTTGGCTACTTGATTGAGTAAGGTATTCTGGTATATCTGATTCAACATATGACATGGTTGTTATGGTTCATATCTTTGAGATGATTGTTCATGGTTGAAGTATACACTTGATGTATGGTGGCATATGCATGAGGGACATGCATTGGTTCTTCATTGATGATATGGTCCAGGTCTAAACTTGATTGACACTATGGTATATGGTACAGGTTGTATTCATGTTTGACATATGGTACATGATTGTATACTTATCATTGATGGTGTAGTTGGTATATCTTATTATTCATGATTGATTCATATATGTTGGTACACAGTTGATGGATGATATGGTTAAGGTTTTGGTATAACATAGGTTGATGGTCTAGGTTACAAGTTGATGGTACATTGATAGTGACAGGGTGGATACAGTGAGAGGTTGATTTGATAGTGACAATGGCAGTGATTGTAGTAGCGAAAATTGGTCTACATTTATATTTCAGGGCGACAGGATGGGGCAAGGAAATGGGGTTGTAGCCTTCTTCCGGTTGGTGCCGGAGAATACAGGGAGTTGGAGCTTCCTTTAGGTTGCAACCTGAGAATCAGGGGGTTGTAGCCTCCTTCTGGTTGAAGCCAGAGAATTTAGGGAGTTGTAGCTTCCTTAAGGTTAGAGCCTATAAATAGGGGGTCGTAGCCTCCTTCTAGTTGTAGCTGGAGAATTGGGAAGTTGGTGCTTCCAATGAATATATTCTTTTGATATAAAATAAAATCATTCTGTGGTTTTCTCCCATTTGGGTTTCTACGTAAATTCTGGTGTACTGTGTATCTGATGTGATATTGATGATGTGATGTTGCTTATGATGATATATCAAATGTTAATGATAAACTGTTGAATATTGTTGAAGAATATATACTGTGGTTAAAAGTAGAAAAGCACTAATACCGATTCACCCCCCCATCCTCTCAGTATTCCAACAATTAGTATTAGAGCAGGTCCTTCAAGAAATAATCTAACCACTGGAAGAAGATCATGGATTACACTAATATTGGAGTACCACAATTTGATGGCCAGGACTATGCCTTTTAGAGCAGAAGGATGAAAAAATATGTGCAGACACATGGGTTTGATGTGTGGCGAGCAGTAGTAGATTGATACAAAGCACCAACCACTCCCCCGATAGATAAGGATGGAAAGAAACTTGAAGAAAATGATTCAAGGGCTATAAATGCTATCCTGAATGGTTTGACTAAATCAATACATGTCAATGTTATGCATTGTGAATCCACAAAAGAAATTTGGGACAAAATTCAGAATATCTATGAAGGAGACTACAAGGTCAAGGGAGCTAAACTTCAAACCTTTAGAGTCAAGTTCGAACAATTGAAGATGAAGAAAGATGAAGACATTGCAGCCTACTTTCTATGAGTCGATGAAATAGTGAACGATATTAAAGGTTTGGGAGATGAAATGAAAGAAAAAATCGTTGTTCAAAAGGTACTAAGGTCTCTACCAATGAGATTTGATCCGAAGATTTCAGCTCTAGAAGAAAGAGTGGGCCTAGCTACATTAACCATGGACGAGTTACATGGGATACTCATAGCCTATGAGATGAGAATAGAGAAAGATAATCCAGTTACGAAGGAAACAACATTTAAGGCATATAAGAAGAGAAAGAAAAATAACAAGCAAAATCCAAAATCATATTGTAGTTGCAACGATGATTCAGAGGAAGATGAAGAAATGGAAAATTTTGTAAGAAAGTTGAAAAGATGAACCGACAAGTAAAAATGTATGCTTCCATTCAAATGGGTTTAATTGTGGTGGTATTGGTCGTTTTTCTTCTAAATGTCCTCATGCTAAGAATAAAGAAAGTGATGAAGAATAATATCATCAAAAGAAAAAGAAAAAGAAAAATAAAAAGGGTAGAAGAAACAAAAATAAAATTTTCAAGAAAATTCTATACACCAAGGAAGACATTTCCTCATCAGACGAGGATGAAGATAGTGACAATGATACATAAATACTACTCTTCATGGTAGTAGAATATTTTGAAGAAGGAGAAGTCGATCTCAGAGTAGAATTACTGAGTGTCTTAGAAGATCTAAGGAATGAAAGGAAGAAAATCAAGTCACTCAAGGAAGAACTAAAGAGGAAAGAATGATCTCAGAATCCCAACTCAGAAGAAGTAGAGCAGATGATCATGAAATTAAAAATCCAGGTAGAAGAAGACAAAAGAATTGAAGAAGCACTCATAAATCAATTGGAAGATAAGGAGAGGATGATTGAAGGCTTGGAAGCAGAAATAGTCACTCTAAGAAAATATATTCATAAGAAGGACATGTAGCAGAACACCACCAAAATATTAGATGATATCATTAGCAGTCAAAGGCCATACTATGATATATATGGGCTAGGATACAACCAGACAAAGAAAGACTCAATATCCAAGACAACAGAACAAGAAGCAAAACAAAGAAACTATGCATAAATATTCATAGGATCTTCTAAGAAGGAAGAAAACAAGATCCAAGAATAATATTACAGAGACACTGCACCACCCAGAAGATTAAAAATTTAGAATCAACAACAACCAACAATAGAAATACCTTGAGAAGAAGGATTCAGAAGAGAAGCACCATTCAAAAGATATTCCAACCCAAGGTATCAAACTATTTTTCTTGGTTTATGTTATTCATGTAAAAATTTTGGGCACAAAGTTGTGAATTGTAGAGCCAATGTCAAGAACATAAACAACTATGAAGGCTACACAAGAAATGGTTATCCAAGAAGGCCTCACGAATCACAGAGAAGAAACCACAACAAATTTTAATCTTTGAATGATGAAGTAGAATGCTACAAATGCAACAATTTTGGTTACATGGCCAAGAATTGTAGATTGATTGTTCCTCCAAGAGAATCAATACAAAATATCAAAAATCATAAGCATGAACCACAAAGGATATGATCAATTCAACACTGAAGAATGCATGCTTGCTCTACAATCTCAACACAAGAAACGTGGATGGTATGTTGATAGTGGCTGCTCAAAACATATGACATGTGACAAGGAAAAGTTTCTAACTATGAAAAAGGAAAGAGATGGATCAATTTCATTTGACAATGACAACTTAGCTAGAATTATACGAAGAAGTACATTCAATCTTGGAAGCAAGGTTGGCAAGGCATAAAATGTTCTATTGGTTGAAGACATGAAGAACAATATACTAAGTGTAAGTAAAATGTGTGATCAATGACATAGACTTGTGTTTGACTCAGAAAAATGTGAAATAAGGAAAGCATGATCATGCAAGTTGGTGGCTACAGCTACAAGAAATCCAAGAAACATATTTGTACTAAATGAAATTGGAAAAGAAATATGTTGCTTAGGAAAGGAAGATGAAAGTTGGCTCTCGTACAAAATAATGGGTCACATAAATTTTGATAATCTTGTCAAAATTAGCAGAAAGGAAGCAGTAAGAGAAATGCCCGATATATCGAAACCAACAAATACTCTATGCAAGAATTGTATACAGGGAAAACAAACTAGGACCAAGTTCAAATCAAAAGAATACTTCACAACAAAACCACTATAAATTGTACATACTTATCTATGTGTACCGACACGAATGAAGGGATTGAATGGTGAACATTATTTTATGCCATTGGTCGATGACTACACAAGAATGACTACAATTTGTTTTCTCAGGAAAAAATCAGAGGCATTTGAACACTTCAAGATATACAAAGACATGGTTGAGACTGAGATGGATCTAAAAATCAAGTGTTTGAGATCAGACAATGGATGAGAGTTTACATCAAAGGAATTCATGTATTTATGTGGAAAACATGGAACAAAGAGATAGTTCTCAACAACCATGACACCTCAACAAAATGGAGTGGTCGAAAGGAAGAACAAAACAATACAAGAAATGGCCAGAACCATGCTGAAAGATTCCAAGTTGAGTGATATATTTTGGGTACAGGCAGTTCATACAACAATTCACATCCTAAACAGAGGAATGATCAAAATTAACAGAGATAAGACTCCCTATGAGCTATGGAAAGGAAGATCGAAAAATGTGAAGCATTTAAGAGCATTTGGAAGAAAATGTTATATCAAAAGAGATTATGGCAGGATTGGAAAACTTGACTCTCGAGTTGATAAAGGCATACTGGTTGGGTACTAAAGAAAAAACAAAGCATACAAATACTTCAATCTAAGACTCAACAGAATAGTGGAAAACATCAATGTGACGATTGATGAGACAGATGGATGAAAGATAAAAGAAGGAAGAAAAGATTCAGTGGAGCAGGATTACGAAGAATATTTGAAGGAAGAAGAATAAGAAGAGAAAGAAGAACAAGAGTTTCCAGAAGAAGAGAAAGAGTAATATGATCAAAAAGATCTTCAGGTACCTCCAAAGACACCTAGCAGAAGAGTGCAGAAGAATCATCCACCAAAACATATTATTGGGAATAAAGATGTAGGAGTTGAAACACTAAGAAGAATATGTTCACCAGAACAACAACACCTAGCACTGCTATCCACAATTGAGCCAAGTAGTTTTGAAGAAGCCAACAAAGATGAACATTGAATCAAAGCTATGGATGAATAATTGGATCAGATAGAGAAGAATGACACATGGGAACTTGTTCTAGGGTTGGAGAACAATAACGTGATTAATACAAAGTGGGTCTTAAAAAAAAAATTGAATGAGGATGAACAAGTTACCAGGAACAAAGCAGTATTGGTATGTAAAGGATACACTCAGGTTAATTCTAGCTTACTCATTTTCCAGAATGGAAGAAATCAGGGTAATTCTAGCTTACTCATGTTCCAAAAATATCAAGGTGTATCAGATGGATGTAAAGTCAACCTTTCTAAATGGAGAGTTAGAAGAAGTATATATCGAACATCCAAAACGATTTCTACTGATAGAAAAGTAAGGTTATATATGCAGGTTGAAGAAAGCATTATATGGACTCAAGTAGGCCCCTAGAGCATGGTATTCAATATTGGACAGGTATCTACAACATCAAGGATTCAGGAAGGGAAATCCAGGAAAATAATCTCTACATAAAGGTGGATCGTGGCAGTATATTGATAATTGAAGTTTATGTAGATGATATCATTTTTGGAAGTGATGATGACAGGATGAGTAAGAAGTTTTCCAGAGACATGTAGAATGAGTTCAAAATTTCCTTACTTGGTGAGTTGACCTTCTTTTTGGGATTACAGATATGTCAGCGTGACAAAGGTATCTTCATCTCTCAGAAAAAGTATATCAGAGAGATGCTAAAAAGGTTTGGAATGAAATATTGAAAACCAATAAGTACTCCTATGCAAACCTATTGCAAGTTAAGAAATGATGATGATTCTAAGGACGCAGACCATAGACTCTACAAATCAATGATTGACAACTTACTCTATGTGACATCGTCTAGACCGTATGTAATGTAGGCAGATTGACATGTTGCAAGGTTTCAAGAAGCACCAAAGGAATCACATGTTATGACAATGAAGAGGATATTCAAATATCTCAAAGGTATAAAAGATTTTGGGTTATGGTATCCAAAAGGGAATGATCTATTTCCAGTTGCCTACACAGATGTAGATTGGGTAGGTTGTGTTGATGATAGAAGATGTACAAGTGGAGCAAATTTTTACTTGGGTGATTGTCTGGTATCATGGTTAAGCAAGAAACAATCATCAGTATCTTTGTCCACAGCAGAAGCAAAATACATTGCAGCAACAACATGTTGTACTAAGGTTCTTTGGATGAAGCAAACCTTGTAGGATATATAAGTGAAGTATGATGAACCTATTTCAATATTCTGACAAAACCAACGCTATTATTATCTATAAGAACCCAATGATGCATTCCAAGACAAAACACATTTCGATTAAGTATCACTTCACTACGGGAACATGCGAAGAACATCAAGCTAGAGTATGACGAGACAAAAGTGCAGATTGCAGATATCTTCACCAAACCGCTTGCATGGGAAATTTGAGTATATGTGATAGAAACTTGGACTAGTTTCTTACCCATGGTGATTCACACAACTTCAAGCATAGTAAGACAGGGGGAGAGAAGAAGAAGACATAAAGAATCCAAGTGAAGAAAAATTTGAATGCTTTTCATATATATCAGATATTTACCCTGGTTGTGCTCTCTCACTGGTTCATACGAGATAAGACCTAATTCATCTATTTCCACGATTTCAGGATGGTTGAATGAGGAATAACCATGGAAATAAATAAAAGGCTTGCAGTTAGGGGGAGCATCCTTGAGGAGGATTACCCTTTGCCATTGATGTCAAAGGGGGAGATATAGAGCTAGGCACGGAGACAAAGAGAGAGAAGCATTGGAGACGATAGAGGCATGCAGACAAGGGGAGCGATGGTCATATGGGGAGCATGTGCATGAGCATGAGTATTTACATTCCTAATTGTTTCCATTAATGCCAAAGGGGGAGATTGTTGAAAAATTGGTTGTCATTGATTTCAACCTTTGAAGAAGCCCCGACGATGTGGTTTTCGTACCTGAAGTTGATTGAATATGGACATGAAGTACAATGTAGATGCATGTAATACACTCATATCTGTATAATCCTCATCATTTTGTTTCCGGTGATATTTTGTAGTCCACGTAGTTCCTCACGGTTGAGGGGTTATGGCTTTGTGAAGTTTGAAGCCCTGAAGAATAGTCAAGAAGCCCCTAGTTGGTTACATGTCTTTAATGACATGGTAAAGTGGTTGTAACAAGAAAACTCTATAATCCCTAAGTTTAAGGAGAGAGGTTACCTAGATAAAGTATAAATACACCTCAAGGAGTCATTCAAAAACACACTAACACACACATTCTATTGAATATAATCTTGTGAATTAGTGATCTATTGGCTAAGTTTGTGACGAGAAAATTTGAGGTAGGGAAGACTGAGGAGTGTGGGAGTTTCAGCATTGCAGTGGTGAGTGGGAATCTATGAGGAAACCCTACTTTTTCTGATCCCCGCGGGTCATACTACTAGTGTCCTGCGAGGTATCCCCATGGGTTGCAGTCTACATGTCACACGAGGCCCCACGAGACAAGATGTATTAGTCCCCCAAAGACAAGACAAGTTTGGGGGAAATGCTAGTACCAAGTCCTTGAAGACATAAGATAACTTACAAGTCAACATTTCAGTGTTTCAGGTCAGCTACATAGGTACTAGTATGTTTGTGTACTTAATGTGAAAGTTATGTGTGATTATGATGTGGTGTATACCTGAGGTATACTTGAAATATTGATGAGGGTTTGACACATGATTGAGGTACATATTGGCTACTTGATTGAGTAAGGTATTCTGGTATATCTGGTTCAACATATGGCATGGTTTTTATGGTTCATATCTTTGAGATGATTGTTCATGGTTGAGGTATACACTTGATGTATGGTGGCATATGCATGAGGGACATGCATTGGTTCTTCATTGATGATATGGTAAAAGTATATACTTGATTGATGCTATGGTATATGGTACATGTTGTATTCATTTTTGACATATGGTACATGATTGGCTACTTATCATTTATCTTGTAGTTGGTATATCTTATTGCTCATGGTTGATGCATATATGCTAGTACACAATTGATGAATCATATGGTTCAGGTTTTGGTATAACACATGTTGATGGTGCAGGTCACAGGTTGATGATACATTGACATTGATAGGTTGGATACAGTGATAGGTTGATGTGACAGTTTACAGCTTGATGTGATAGTGACAATGACAATGGCAGTGATTGTAGTAGTGACAGTTGGTCTACAATTTGTTAAAATATTGTGTAACTGTAAATAATATTCTTATCCCCTTTTGTGGATAAAGTAAAAGATAAAATATATTTATTGTTGATTAGATCAATCCCCTTTTGTGGATTAATTATTTCGGGCATTGTAATTGACGAAATCCCCTTTTACGTATTGGTCAAACCCTAATTGTAATGTGCAAAGTAAGAATTCGCCCCCCAGGAAAATTAAAGTGGTTCTAACCAACCAGAATGATAAGTTGGCCCTGCCAGTGAAAAGACACTTCTGTTCACACTTGCCAGATTGTATAAATAAGAGAGCCCACCGCCTCATTTAGACACACACTCAACTCACTCATCTAGTGCGCAAGTATTGAAGGAAGCTCCAGTTACCAGTTGCTGGAAGAAGGAAGAGAGAGAGAGGTGCATCCTTGAGAGAGGAATTTCTGTGTTGTTTGGTTCATTGTCTTGGCATTGAATTGGCTATCTATATTAAGGAACTTTTGCTAGGTTTTCTTCCCCATGAGGGTTTCCCAGGATATATGTTGTGTGCTCTTGTGATTGTGTTTCTCTCAGTGATCCTATCTATGCTATTATTATCTAGTAAATTGAAAGTAACCTAATAATAACAGAAACTTTAACATGGTATTAGAGCTAAGCTAAAGAGAGCATCTTTCATAGGAAAAAGAAAAACGCCGCTATTGTCGTACATGAAAATTAGGGCTTTTTATTGAAGAAGAATTTTAGCCCCAAATCCATCTAGAAAGGTGCACCCTACCTCAAGGAACATTTTGGCATCCTCAACGTAACTTTTCAGTGGTTATATCTCCTAGAAAGTGAAACCCTAGTTTTCACAAAGTGTTAGAAGTACCAGAAAACTAGAGTACCAGAAGTACTAGAAGTACTAGAGTACCAGAAGTACCAAAAAACCAGAAGCACCAGTCCAGAAATCCGCAGATCAAGTTTGGAGGGGTAAAAGTTGGATTTTATGAAATCTAAACACACCAGGCTACTCGCCTCAGTCCAACGCATCTTTTGGTGAGTTCAGTTTTCAGATCCAAGAAATTTGTTTTTTCTATTATTTCTATAGCCCAGAGGGTTAGGGTTTCTTTTACAAGAAAGAATGGCTACCGACATTGTTAGAATATAGAAGATAGTGTGTTCGTTTTACCATTGACGATACCCTCATCATCCAACCATAGGCCAAAGCCACCCTCCGAGCACCTTAACCTTGACTGAGAATTACTCCGGAAGCAAACCCTAGGCTAGATAGCCAAACAAGGTGTCCTCCCAAAGTCAAACCAATACAGATAGTCCTCCCCAAGAGA
>SNQJ01S0016616.1:61467-75282 GCA_010110895.2 Picea sitchensis
GTTGATGCTACCGGGTGAATGGTATGTTTGTGCTCAAGACCATTACCTGTAATACCTCCCTAGCTAGGAGGGAGTGTTGATATTATGGTAGTTGCAGGAGGTATTTACCTCCACGTGTAAACCTAACGAGAATAGAATATTCTAGGAAGCAAAAAAAAACCCTAATGAGTTGGCTAATAACCCTAGAAGACAAATCGGCTCAAGAGGATAATTTGTATTAGGTTATTAGCCTCCAAGAGAAGAAGTCGGCCAGAAGAAATATTATATACTAAGTAAATAGGCACCCAGAATGAGAAGTCAGCCCAAGCAGTTAGCCAAAATTAGTATAAATACAGGAGGCCAATCTTCATTCTGGCAGGCATTCTCAGAACTGCAGAGAAGAACTTGTGCGCACTGCAGTTTCCCAGTTTGTGCGCAAGTTTGGAGGAGAGTTGTCGTTGCATCTGTTGCAGCTAGCGGATTTCAGTTTTGGCTCGGACTATCTCTTGATTATGGTTTGGACTATCTGATCAGCTCTTGTTTGGTGCGTTATCCTTGGGGAAAGGTGCGCTACCATTTGTTTGGTTATCTAGCCTAGGGTTTGCTTCTGGAGTAATTCTATGTCAAGGTTAAGGTGCTCGAAGGGTGGCTTCGGCCTATTATTGTCGATGGTAAAACGAGCACATCCATTATATTCTAACAACTACAGCCAGTGATAGCGCGGCAACAACCAGAGCCTATTACGTTGGGTGGCAGAGTTTCTGACAGTGCGCTTGATCATTTGGATAACCACTCAAAGGAAAAACACCGATGCATCACCTCCTAATGATTGAATCTTACTGATGACTAAACGATCATGACGAAGACGTCGGTTATGACATGATTGGGTGCAGTCGAGTTTCCATTTTTAGTAAACTCTATTCAAAAGGTCATGTGGCAGGAAATAACCGAAACCAAAATTCTAGGAGAAGTAGTATGAGGCATAGCTGCCCAAGGGGCACAATTTTTGCTATATATTCTATCATTTCAATGTAAGCCGGGTTGGAAAAGTAGTGTAGGAAGTAGACTATTGAAAGTAATCTTTGAACATGATTGAAATATAATGCATAAGTCCTAAGGCTTTGACGAAAAGATTCTAATGGTGGTGGTTTGATATATTGTGATTCCATCTATGCATGTACTTCATGTTTTCTGTATATTCATGCATTTCCTTTGTTTAAATTGGAACGTTTAATAAGTCTAGAATTCATCGCGCAGTGTTTTAGACTTCAGCATTTAAACTCTGTGTTTTCTTCTAAGTAATTTAGAATTCATCTTCAATGGTGCTCTGAGTTGCTTTATGTACTCTTTCTTTCGCCACACACAACAACATTTGCACTGAAAGACCATTGCCTACTTAGCCTTTATCCTCTCAAAGTTTCATCTACCAAGTCATTAATTTCTCTCGCTTTCAGGAAGTTGACTCCATGGCCCAAGGTTCTATATTTCCTTGCCAGCGAAACCAAAAACATTTCACAAACACAATAAATCTAGCCGACAATTCAAAGCCATTATCTGTTAGATAATAAGTCTTAGAGAGAGCCCTCTCTAGGTTAGAAAGGATAGTTTCCAGTCTTAAAGTTGGTATGTAGGTTACCTCTGTCATTTGTTTTCTCAGCCAAACAAATTTACAGAGTGCTAACAGTAAGGAGGAGGGATGATGACTTCATGTGTGAGCTTTATAAGTATTGTTATTTCAGAGGTAGTTACACAGCACTTCATGTCATTTCATGATCCAAGTGGATCATCTCAAAATTCGATAGAGTTAAAGTATTCAAATGGAAAAATAAAGTTTACAAAGTGGAAGAGCTCGTCAGCAGCTTTCCGGTGACGTTCGTTTCAGGGAAAACGGCCTCCAAGTGACAAAGATATGAACAGTTGAAATTCCGTCAAAATTGGTGGAATATGGTTAGAAATGGTTTACAAATGGTTAAAAAATGGTTAAAAAAAGGGGTTAAATAAGTTTTGGTTGGGATAAAAAGGGGTGGTCAAGGGCCTAGCCCTTGACCTTGCCAACACCGAGGCATCCCCTTGATATTTCTATGTATTTAAAACCATATATTAAAAACCAAATGGTATGGTATAACATACCCAAAGCACATGTTATAATGTCAAAAACCATATAAAATAAACCCAACATATAATACTATAGCAAAGCGCATTATATAATGGGTATTAAATAATGCGCCAACCATAGTGTTAAAACCTTGCAATGTACCATATGTTAAAACGCGCGCGCATATATATATTTCATATATATATGTGTCACCACATATATATTGTATACCAAAAATCGCACCCAAAAACCTTAACATAAAACCACATGTTATCACAAAATGCGCGCAGGTATAAATATATGTGTATAGAGGGGAAGCCCGTGGGTTTGACCCCGGGACTTCCGCCCCCCCAACAACTTTAACAACCACGAGCTACCAATGCGCCACCGCCATGGGACGTGGCAAGGAATGGCGCATTAACCTTAAAAATTGCAGAGATTCGGGCGACTTTGGAGGGTGCGTGGCCCATAGCTCGCGCCCCCAAAACTATCATTGTTTATTATTTAAATGAGGCTTTTGCACGCATCCCGAGGGGGATAATGAGCTTTGATGCAGGCACGCAGATCGAGGTAATGTTGCACAGTGACCGAAGTGAATTTGCACGCAGACCGAAGTGGTTTTGCATGCAGTTCGAGGTGGTTCAGAATTGGCACGCATCTCGAGGCCATACGCATTGTACAATCAGGGTAGATTTGGGAATTGTGCCAGGAAGGGCATCCGGAGTCCAGTTTCAGAAACATATCGAGTTTATACTCAAAAGTCTCGATTTTTCGCAAGGATTCCAAATCCAGCGTCAGTTTTTGCACTCAGGCATCCAGACAGAAAAGTGCTCACAGAATCTTCCAGATACACGGAAAGGTATCCATGTTCATACTTAAAAGTCTCAGAATTTCATCTTGCAGCTGTTGTTGAAGTCTATTACTGTATATGACAGACAGAACTCAAAAGTCACTTTGTAAGCATTTCAATACCTAATCTATCGGCCTTCCCATTTGGAAAGTGGCCCGGAGAGGTCGCCAGGAAGTCTGGTGAACTCCGTTACCAATTCTTGTTCTTAGATAGTATGCTTACATGTTTATGTGTGATGAAATTTCTTTAACTTTGCATTCATAAAGATGGTTAACAATTAAGAAATTCACATACAAGTAATGGTTAAAGATCAAGTAAAAATTCCAGATCACTTCAACACTTCACAATGTTGTTACACATTTTCTCAACATTTGACATATTCATGCAAGGTTCATCTATTCTTGTTTACTTGATATGTTATTTCATCATTCCTTCAAACCTTTGTTGACATTAATACATCTCATCATGGCACATTAACAATGCTTCTCTTTAAACCAATCAATCAATTACACTTCACCTCTTTGTCAAGGTTGACATCAATGACAACCAAATTTCCAACAATATCACCCTTTGTCATTGATGGAAACTTAGTAAAACAATCTTTCTTTCCCTGTGAATGTGTATTGTATTCCTTTTGAGTCCTTTGAGATGACTCCCCCTATCTTCATACATTGTTTTTTGGACTTGTTTTATTGTTTATCTCTCCCCCTTTGACATCAATGGAAAAGGAAATTCCTTCTAATATTTTGCGACTCCCCTGTCAGAAATTCTCCCTCTTTGACTGTTAATTTTAGACAATCAATCTTTTTCAAGAGAAAATGGACCTTCTACCATGGTCCTTTCATTTGTTGTTGTAATGTTGTCTCAAATACTCAAGACATGTTTTATTCTTCCATGATACTTTAATCTATAATCCTTTTCTAATCATGTTGCTTTAATGATGCACTAGATATCTTTTAATTATGTTTCCCTTTAGCTTCCTTCAAGAGTGTGCCAAGATTTATACAAATGTTGCTCAAGAACTATCTTCATTTCCTTTCAGATTGCTCACAATTTCTTCATGATGCTAGTCAACTTATTCACTCATTTTTTACCCAAAAAGCCTCTTCATTTTTTTTGTTGTCTCAAATAGTGATATGACTCTGTGCCCATACAATCATATCTATATTCTTCACATTTAGATCTTGTTCATGCTCATAGTTTTGCTCAAATGGAAGTAAATCTGATGTTACTCATGTAGCTCCTAAAACCATGATATTTTCTCAATAACCTCTTGTTGTTGGTTGTAAGAGTCCTCTTCATAAGTTTCTTATTCTTTTGGGAATGCTATAATCAAAGAGAGTGTTGGTTGCTTTATGTGACTTAACAATGTTGATAGTCAAGGTTGATAGTCCTTTTAAGTTTGATCCTATTGCTGAAGATTTCATCATAGTTCAAGTTGTTCATTCATCTTTATGGACATATTTCAAGGAGTTTGTCATACCAAAATATTAATTGTTGATTTTGAATAGTCCTCAAGGCCTTCATTGATTATTCATATCAAACAAGTTCTGAAGTGTCTTCCATTGACATCAGTTTGTAATTCCCAACAATTTTGAAGGGAATGGTCAAATTTGCCATCAAGATTTGCTTCACAATCAATTCATGATACTGAGATTGCAGTCAATCCTTCAATCCATTCCTTCCTTTAGTTCATATTTTCTGTTGAGGGGGAGTTTAGTAGATCATCAAAATAAAATTGATAACCTTTCAAGATCTTCATCGCTCAATTCTATTGGTTGATCATCATCACCATTGTTTTGGGAGTTCATCATTTTATTCATTTTATTTTGTAGGGAGAGAAGATTTCTATTGATTTGAATCAATCTTTATCTTGTCTTCTTTATTTTTGAAGGAGCTTTGAAAGGCAGTTGCATAACTGTTAGGAATTTGATTAGTTTCCTGTGATGTAGAGTTTGATCCTTTATTGGATTTCCCTTGATCGTAACCCATTCCTGTCCTATTGTTTGATGATCTTTGATTGTTAAGAATGTCGTCCAATATTTTTGAACTATTTTCAAATCTTGATTGTTTCTTTTCTTTCTCAAGTTCCCTTTTTAGAAGGACAATTTCAGCCTCTAGTTTTTCACAGTCTTGTTGTTTTTCACTGAGTTGTTTTCTTATGACCTCTTCAGTTCTTTTGGCTTCTTGGAGTTCAGTCTTCAAGTCAATAATGATTTGCTATGTTTTCTTGATAGTTTTTGAAACTTCATTTTCTCTTGATTTTTGTACTTCTTCATATTCTAGTAGTTGTTCTCTTAATGATTTATTCTTCTTTTTATATTTTATCATTTCTTAAAGAGCATTAATAAGTTCTTCTTCAAGGTCTACTTCTCCTTCAAGTTCAGAGTTTCCTTCATCTTTGTTTTGAGTTTCTATGCCCGGAAATAGAAGCTATGTATCCTCATCTTCACTCATGTCAAATAAATTGTTGTCTTCTTTGGAGTAAAAGTTTTTCTTTTTCTTGTAGAATTTATTTTTGTATTGGGATTCATCCCTTTTATGGTCTTTCTGGTTGTAAGCTTCTTCATCATCACTATCCTCATGTTTTGGATAGGGACATTTATTAGCAAAGTGTACAAGTTTTCCACAATTGAAACATTTGAAAGGTAACTTCCCTTTGTATCTGCAGACCCTTTCTTGAGTTTCCTTATGAAGTTAGCTTCTTCTTCATCTGATATGTCTGAGTGACTTTCATATCATACATGTTCATGGTTCTTTGTTTTTGAAGATTTAAAGGTTGCTTCCCCTTTTGATGGATTTTCTTGCCCTGTTCTCATTTCATAGGCTATGAGAATCCCATGAAGTTCATCAATTGTAAGTTTATCAAGGTTTTCACGATCCTCCAAGGTAGACACTTTGGAATCATATCTCATTGGTAATGATCTCAGTACCTTTTGAACAATAATTTTTTCATCTAAATCTTCTCCCAGTACTCTGATTGAATTGACAATTTCATCCACTCTTTGAAGATATTCTGCAATGCTTTCTTCTTCTTTCATTTTTAGATTCTCAAATTGTCCTCTACAAGTTTGAAGTTTTGCTTGCTTGACTTTTCCATTTCCTTCATAGATGATTTTCAGTTTGTCCCAAATTTCCTTTGATGATTTATAATGCATTACTTTTACAAATATAGGATTAGCTAATCCACCCAGAATTTGCATTAACCACCCTTGAATTGGCATTGCATATTTTCTTTGCAACAGCATCTGAGGGTGCAATAGTTGGTGCAGTGTAACCATTTACCACAGATAGCCAAACATCACATCCAAGATCCATCATACAACTTTTCATCCTTATACTCCAAAATGCATAATCATGTCTTTTGAATAATGGTGCTCTGTTAGAGGACATTCCTTGTTGATCCATAGTGATTTATCAAGATCTTCCTTCAAGTGGTTAGAATGTGGTGAAGGAACCTGCTCTGATACCAATTGTTGAAATGATGTTCAATACTGAGAGGGGGGGTGAATCAGTATTGGTTCATTTTTCACAATTTTAACCAATTCTTAAATTTATTAACCATAACAATTGATCAACAAGAAAGAACAATACACAAAATTTAAATATAATAAATACAAACTTTATATTTAAGTTACAAGTTACAATTTTGTAGAAAACACCAATATTGTTCCTTTTAAGCACCTACTCAGAGAGACACCAATCCCATGTTTTAGAGCACCAAATCTAAGAGACACAAATCAGGTTCCAGGACCACCTATGATGATAAGCATTAGTGAGGATCGCCCGTACAGGCTGTGGGGGCAACCCATCTACAGCTCCAGGAGGAGCAGAGTATCAGTTGGATCATTCCTGAGAGAGCAGGAGGCTCTCCTTAGCATACCTATGTGGTGGGGATGGTCCCAGTTGGATGAGTGGAAATACTCAGATGGCTTCAATGCAGCAAGTAGAAATAGCTACAGTACAAGGGAGGTTGAGTATACAGATCTAGAGGGAGCATGTCTCCCAGATTTAGAGGAAGAGATCGGCAAAGATGTAGACCATGGAAGCAGCAGTTCCATTGCTAGTACCTCCCTCGCTAAGAGGAAGTGTTAGAAAACTATAGCTCGGGCAGGTACCTTCCACACTAGGGGTGTCTAGTAGTGTGGAAGGGGGCCCATGATGTCTAGACAACTTAGTGATGGTGGGGAATCACTTAAGTCAACATGAGATTAAGTTACAATTGTTGATTGTAACTTAAGTTGTCTCAACGCTTGATTAAGTCCCCATCGTCAGATCTAGATCTTGAGGAGAAGATCTAAGGGCCAGGATTAAATGAGAGAAAGGCTAAGGTTTATAATAGGCCAAGGGAGCCTCATTTCTAATCATCTCTAGAGAAAATAACCAGCTGGGTTATAGTGGGCAGCTTCAAGTGAGATCAAGGCTAGGTTAAGTTGAACCAGCCAAGGAAGGCCGAGTCAGGGTCCAAGCCAAGTGAGAGTCAGCTGAAGAGAAAGGAATACAGGTGCTCATCCAAGGAGATCGAGCCCCTTGCTCTTCCACCAGATAAATCGTAGCATCTCTGTACAGACTGTACGACTGAGTTGGGGAGGCTGAGTAAGGGCCAAACTGTTGCATTACGATTTGGTTGAGGTCTGTTGTGAGGAGTACATCCGAGAGGGACAGTTTAGGGGAGAACTCGAGCTGAAAGAGAAGTTGTACAGAACCATACAACTGGTACGGCCTCCAGATTAGAATCATTGTAATGTTTTCATGAACCATTAGCTGAATAATAAAAGTATTGGTGGTTTTTGTTCCCAGAGGAGTGGGATTTCCAGGATAAACTTTGTGTTCTTTGTGTGGCTGTTCTAGTTCCTTTTATGTGTTTTACTGTATCCTAAATGAAAGATTTCATTGTTACAAGTTTTCTTCAACATTTTCTTTCACCACAGCTACTATCTAGCTTTGAGGAGGCACTTTGCATCCCCACTTCTTATCACTATGATGTAATTTTGAGCCCCAATGACCTACCATTCTGGTCATTTGTGGACATTAATAATATTATCGTATAACATTTTGTACGCTATTGTGCAAGAGATGAGCTAAGAAATAGTTTAAGTAGCTTCCATCCTAGAAGATGAAGCATTTGTAAATAGAGAAGTATGTAAAGTAGTTTCATTCATCAACAGCATAGCTAAAGTAATAACAGTGAATTTATCTTAGAATGATCATTTTGCATTAAGTACTTCAATGTTCAGCTACAGATGCAGCAGTTCTACTTTTCACATTTTCAATTCCAAAACATCTTTCATCAGCTCAATTTATTCACTAAAGTCACAGAAATATAGACAGCAAAACTTTTAACTCTCAAAGATTTGCCTTTTGGTGGAAATTAATTATCATCTAGGATAGCACTCTTTGCCCATGCTCACTTTGAACATATCGGCATAGTCAATGCAGTCGGTAGAAAAGTATTTGTATCTCGCTATAAATCTCAAAGTTTGTTTTGCTTCATGAAAGTTGATAAGAAAATACTAAATTTCAAATTTCAGAAGACATCCTATGTTAAGGAATTAATGGAATGGCTCCACTTGCAAGATGGAAGTAGAGACGGGAACTCATATTGCAACATTTGGTGAATCAGAATTACTCAACATGAGTAAGAATTTTATAATAAGCTCCTACTTCCATACCATACCTTAGAAAAGGTCCCCATCTCTGTTTCTTCTTTCAAGATTCATCTTCTCCCTGAAATCCTGCTGCAACACAAATTTAAAACAAACTCAGTAAGCAAATCTCGTAACAATGAATATATGATCTTCCTTGTAAGTACAGGATTGATGATACAAACATATACATATATATTTTTATTGGTTATGGAACAACAAGAATCACAATTACTTAGTTTTATCCAAAGCAAACTGGGATTGGTAAAAAAATACTAAGAATTTACAAGGTTTTATAACATTCAGACAATAATGAGAAACCAACTTACCACTTGGAAATCAGTGTTTTTCCCTAGTACATGTCTTCAAAACCATCTTCATCTCCTGCTTCTTCTGCGAGCTCCATCTCTCTTCTTACAAACTCTAGCTGTAAAGTCAATACAATGTAAATCAGCATAACAACAAACCATCCCTAGAAAAAGCTGATGCGACACTCCTGTAGGTTGTAAGTCATAGACTTTCCATAAACAAGAAATGGTTTAGTTGTGTCTGATCAAACCAACCATTCATTTCAACTTTACTAACACTCAGCTTAGAAATTTACTTTGTCAATAATTTAATGCCTATAAGGTCGGATTATAGGTCCATCGATTATTCTGACAACTCATTAACAAAGTTTTACTTTATGAATAATTTAAGACAGATGAAAAAGCATATTATGATCTAAACCACAGATAGTGCCACCTAAGACCAGCAATGTATTTTAAAAAAAATAGTATCCTATTAACATCCACTTAAATCAATTTCGCTTATTAGACATGTGTTAAGCCCCTCTGTCAACAGAGTGAAACCAACTCCAGGAGGTCAAACACCTCCCCCCCCCCACACACACAGACACAAACGTCAGGCCTAAGAATACAGTAACATAAATGAAGAGGAGGTCGTTCCTGATCGTCAGAAAGGCGCTGTTGTTGAGCTACAAAAAGAACACTTCTCAATTCTCCACCATCAACCATCACAAGATGCTGACCACCATCAATCAAGAGTTTCTGACAAACGTCCCTCGCAACATCTTCGTATGAAATGAAATCCACCAAAAAACCATTGTGTTTAAAAACCTTCTCGATCCATTTTCTAGCATGGTCCTGAAGTGACAAATAACATGTTTGGACAGTTACTATCTGCCCAATTAATAGCGTAGGTTGTAAAAACAAAAATGCAATAAACACCTCTGCACCAGAATCTGCATTGATAATAGTAAGGGGTATCTCTCCCACAAGTTGACTGTCTTTCATAGCTAGACAGCTAATTTGATAAATGATCTCTTCAAATCTGTCTGAACTCATTGGATGAAAACCCTGCACAATATGAGACAAAGACATTACCTATCTGAAACACCATTGTGCTTGAAAGTTGCCAATATTCGAAAGCAGGTTTCAATTCATATTTATCTAGGAAAAGCATTTTACTTGGGATCAATTGAACAATTCAGCCATCACCTGGATTGCCCAGATACTGGGCCTATCACCTCTATAACCCATGCCTTTTAGCTTCTCTTGTATGTTTGATGATTCAGCAGGAATATGTCGGAATACAGAGTTTCTTGATGTTTTCACTCCAACTTCTGGCCATATTTGAATGATGAAACTCATCAAAAGTGGACTAATATATGACTGTTAACAAGACAAGCTACTCAGTCTACCATTCTATAAGAGATGCTAGAAACCAGAAGAAAAAAAGCTTCTTTTAAAAAAATACTGTGCTCTTATTGCAATCCATTCCTAATGTTACAGAAACAGGTAATAACATAAACTGATACAGTTTTTAATTTGAAAGCCTCGTATCATAGACAATAAAGCAGCAAAAGACATACGCAGCAGACCTCAAACACCGATTGCAGAGTTCCTTTGATATACTACATATGTTACCTTTCAATTTCTTGGATGCCATCTGAAAGACAGGCTCAAAGGATATGTCAAATAGCATGGTTAGAGGTGGCCATTTCAACCTGAAAGGCCGAGTATCCATGCCATCTGTCAACAAGACAATCTGCAAGACATAAGTTCTCTCTTCTTCCAGAGCATTGCTGCTCACCAGTTCAGTAAAGAAAAATAAGATGGATAATCAACCAGATTAAAAAGACTAAAAATATAATGAAGACTTTGTTTACAAATACCTGTCGCACGCTGCTATGCATATTTACATTACCAAGCAGTTTATCATCAATAAACCTTGTTGCAAGACAATAATAGTTCAAAGAGTTTGTCGAAACATTATGGATATCTAAAGAGATTTCCTTATAAAGCTCCAGTTCAACAAAGCATCCAGCATATGGATCATGAAACAGTGGCTCTGCAAATGCAAGATAACCCAGTAGCAGAAATGATTATTTGATATCAGTGCTAACGCTTGAATCAGATGAGCTCAGAATATGTATTTTTGACACAGGTTGATAGCTGATAACAACCAACCATTCTCAGCAACAAAAATAATAAAAAAGTCCTTCAACTTAGCATATGATGCAAATCCTAGGGTCTACAAGTCAGAGTGCACAATGACACACGACATTAGAATTCAATTGCATATATACCGAAGCAATTTATACAGAATTAGAAATCATTATTCAATGTCTTCAATGGCTAATGTTTTGTGCCTTTACTATAATCTCTGCAGGTATTTTCCTCTCTGCAACCACTCATCTACGACATCAGAAGAAGAAACCTTTACCTACAGCCAGCCTCTCAACTAAATCTGGTGTTACATCTCAGACTCAGAAGTTTTCTGATATCTCTCTTTCAATCTACCCCTCCGAATTAATGTTCAGATCTTCATTGACCTCTCCTCCATCCCATAGTGTATTACGTCACATGAATAGAAAGGAAATAGGGCAACTGCCTTAACTACCTATTGATCACATTATTCACAAATTTGGGAAACCCTCGCTGTTTTACACTGGAGAAAATTTTCATTAATTACATGTTTTGCCTACTATGCAACTTGGTCTTCATAATACAAGAAAATGCTCACCCAGCTTAAATTATGCACGTATGAGGGCTTCTGAAGCATGGGTGATGTGTGTCATGCCATATGATATGTTTTCACTTAGATATGCACACCAACTGAGAAAATGCCTCCTGTAGCTTAAAACTGAAATCTGTAGAAAAGCAGAGTAAACATCTAACTGAAATGGCTCAAGAAAATGCATGCCATACCATACATGAGCATTTATGGTGAAATCTGAAGATATGAAAGCACCCAGCTGAAGTGTCCAATATTTCCTACAAAACCCATGTGCCCGATTTTCCAAACTAATCTCCAGATGCACGCAGTGGATCTGTCAAATCGGCACTTTCAGTGTTTTTGGCACTTTTCAACGATTCAGAAAAATGCACACCCAAACTTGTAGAAAGGTCCAAATTGAAATCCAAAAGTCGCTGAGCATTCTACAACACATAACTTACCTGCCCATATGGTGAGAATGCTAAGATCAAGCAAGAAAACATTTGTTTTTGCAAAACATCAAAAATCGCCCTTTTACATGGGAAATGCAAACAAGGCTGACAGGACTTTGTAAAATGCACACAAGGTAGGTAAAAATGAGTTTTTGAAGAAAACCAAGGGTACTAGGCTGTAGTATCCCAAGTTATCTACCAACCTGCATTATCAGACCCTCCAGAGCTATCATTAAGTGAAAGATACGATTCTGCCAAACTGGCATATTCACTATTTTGGACATTTTTAGGCAACTCTAGGAAAATGCATGCCAAGGGTTAATGGCATGTTAAGGCTGTAGACTTCTACTGGAAGCTTATGAACAAATACTAAAACTATCTCTGAATTCAAAATGTATGCAAGGTAGCTTTCAAATCCAGGGATGCTCCTGCATCAAACTCCCCTCATAGGAAAAATGAGCGAGCATCTTGCTCACAAGGTTGGTGAACAAAAAGAACATCTGCCTCTGCCAATATTCACATCTCCTTCAAACTCCTGCTCCAACACTGCTCTACCACTGCTTCATTTTTTACCATGTTATCAATTTCCTTCTCCTTTTCTTCAGTCTCCCTCATGGTTGTTGGTAACAGACTTCATTGCAAGTGTCTTAGAAACATCTGGATTGCAGTTCCCAGTTTGGTGCGCACTGCAGTTCCCAGTTTGGTGCGCACGTGTGGAGGAGGGCTGCAGGTGCAGCTGCAATAGCAGCTAGTTTTCAGTGTTGGCTTGGACTATCTCTTGGAGGAAGATGCGCGACACCTTGTTTGGCTATCTAGCATAGGGTTTGCTTCCGGAGTAATTCTCAGTCAAGGTTAAGGTGCTCGGAGGGTGGCTTCGGCCTATGGTTGGGTGACGAGGGTATCGTCAATGGTAAAACGAGCACACATCCATTATATTCTAACAGGTTATGGGCCCACACCTCCTTCATTCAGTCTAAACGCTAGAAGGAAACATAGCCGCTAGGATATTGAGCTCGTTGAGAAACTGTCGCTAGGGTTACTAGCAGAAGCAGCTCCCAAAACATTGTCGCTAGGGTTACTAACAGGAGCAGTTGCAAAAACCCTAAACCTCTTGTTGAAGGACCTTAAGTGAAGAGATTGACCTAATCTCCGGACAGATCAGTGTGCCCTAGCCTAGCGCATCTCCAAATACTCTCAGCAAGCCAAGACGTGAAGTTTGAATTTCTGGTCAAAATCTAGGGTTTGACCAAGTCAAGCAAGCCATGACTAACTCTATGAAGTCTGAGAACAAGTTAGATGGAGCCTCTAACTTCAGAGCATGGAAGACAAGGATTGACCTCATCTTTGCCAAGAATAAAGTGTTGGATATCGTGAAAAGGAAAAATCGTGAAGCCAGAGTTTGAAGAAGGAAAAGAGAAGGAACTACAGAACGTTGCAGCTATGGAGAAGTTCAAAGATATCGACATCAATGCCATGAGTATCATAGTGGATTCTATAAAATACCACTTGATACTCTACATCTCCCATATTGACTCATCGAAGAAGATGTGCAATGCCCTAACAAATCTCTTCTCAATCAGAAACATTGGACAAGTTATGAGTCTGAAGAATGAGCTCCATAACATGAAGATGAATGATGACGACAGCATAACATTATACTTTGTAAGGATCTCCCAGTTAAGAGATCAACTATAAGCTATTGAAGAGATCACTTCAGAAAAGGAATTGGTGAACATAGTACTCAATGGTCTTTCCAAGACATGGGATGCATTTGCCGCAAGCATGAACACAAGG
>SNQJ01S0016616.1:78081-107818 GCA_010110895.2 Picea sitchensis
AACTGCCTTGAAGACTATCAGCAGTTTATTGGAAATAATCACCATCCAGACGAATGATGAATAGAGATTTTCCAGACGAAAATTGGTTCAGAGCATTTACTCCTCTAGATTATAAGAATGGCTCTTGTATCACTCTATGGTGTGAGTGACTTATCCAGCATCATGTCTAATTACTCAGATGAAGTATGGTTTCGAGAGATGATGCAGCTGATGGTGATGGTGATGCTCATGATCTAGTCATGAAATAGTCTAGATGACTATATTGATGCTACCGGGTAAATGGTATATTTTTGTGCTCAAGACCATTACTTGTAATACCTCCCTAGCTAGGAGGGAGTGTTAATATTATGGTAGCTGCGGGAGGTATTTACCTCCACGTGTGAACCTGACGAGAATAGAAGACACCGGAAAGCAAGAGAAAACCCTAATGAGTTGGCTAATAACCCTAGAAGTCTTATCGGCTCAAGAAGATAATTAATATTAGGTTATTAGCCTCCAAGAGAAGAAGTCGACCAGAAATAATAATAATATACTGAACAGACACATATCCAGAAGAAGAAGTCGGCCCCAGCAAATCTGGCAAAACCACTATAAATACAGGGCGCCAATTCTCATTTGACAGCATCTCAGAACTGCAGTTCCCAGTTTGGTGGGCACATGTGGAGGAGGGTTGCAGGTGCAGCTGCAGTAGTAGCTAGTTTTCAGTGTTGGCTTGGACTATCTCTTGGCTAGGGTTTGGAATATCTGATCAGCTATTGTTGGTGCGCTATCCTTGGAGGAAGATGCGCTACACCTTGTTTGGCTATCTAGCCTAGGGTTTGCTTCCGGAGTAATTCTCAGTCAAGGTTAAGGTGCTCAAAGGGTGGCTTCGGCCTATGGTTGGGTGATGAGGGTATCGTCAATGGTAAAACGAGCACACATCCATTATATTCTAACACTCCCAGATGGAGGGAGAAGACTATGATGATTGCTTGTTCTAGTAAACTAGACATACCTCTACATGAGCCATTATATCATCCGCAATGTCCATGGGTTGGAGTTTACATCAGATGAATGCAAAGACTGTTCTCCATAATAATTGAACAAAGAACGTATGTAGAACAACATCAAGGCTTTGAGGTATACCAGGAAGAGACTCTTGTATGCAGATGGAAGAAGGTTTTGTATGGATTCAAACAACTTGGTGCGGAGCCTCCAATGCACAGCAAAAGCGTGGTGAAAAACCTTCTATAACAAAGATACTGTATCAGAATGGTTACTCAGAACTCAAGGATGATGGATTGCCAATCCATGACAAAGCTCTCATGATGACAGAAGAAATACCACTTGGACATGTTCCAAGTTTGACCCTTTCCACGATGTTATGAGCTAGCAGGAAACAAAAGAGTTGAATTCAACTATGATGATCAGAGCTATATGAAGCCTTCAGAAAAAACAGTGTTCCAGAAAGACCGAAGTACATTGAGATCAAGCATAACATTCTCCGTGATGAAGTCCAGAAAGGAGAAGTGGTTCTCCAATATATATCTTCACAGATGAGCAGATAAGCAGACATTTTGGTAAAGCCTCTATTCAAGATGAAAGAGTTTGTGTACTCAAGTTGGAGCTCGTGGAGACGACTTCCTTATTGAAAAAGGAAGAGATGACTCCCAGGTTGGGAGGGAGCACTGATGTGTTATTGATTTATGGACAGTCATTTTTCAGTTCGAAAAATGGTCCAGGATGAGCAATTCCTTTCCAGTTCGGAAAGTGGTTTGAGATTTCTGACGGATAGGCATTTTCCAGATCGAAAAATGGTCCAGATTGAACGGTCATTTTCGTAATGAAAATGGTTCGATGGATTGTTGATGTAGCATAGACAGCGATTCCCCTTGTTGTTAACATAGGGAATGGTCTAGGACAGTCTCTCTTCTTGACGGTCACTCTCAGTAGTGGTCAAGAAGACTGGTTCGCCTCGTCGGACAGTCATTCTTTCGAAGCTCACAGTTGTGAGCAATTTCGAAGAATGGTCCGTTTTGGAGGTTGGTGCAGGACAGTCATTTCCTTAGGAAATGATCCGGACAGTCATTCCGTAGGGCAGATTCATTCTCTCCAGGTTGCACTTTGTTTAGTTTCGAAGGAATGGCCCAAATAGGTGAATGGTCCAGGTTCAGCAATCAGGGACAGGCATTCCCTAGGGAAGATTCATTCTCTCCAGGTTGCACTTTGTTTAGTGCCGGAGGAATGGCCCAGATAGGTGAATGGTCCAAGCTCAGAAATCGGGATAGTTATTCTTCCTTGCTTGAGAAGAATAGTCCAGATAACTCATCGTTGATGTTTTACTTTCTTAGGGCAGATGCTCTTCCAAGATCTCACAGATGTGAGTGGAAGAATGGCCCAGATGATTCAGTTTATATATCATAACAATGTTTTATGTGCAGGTTGATGATATGATTGTTATGGAGACTGTATGTCTCTGGACAATAGATGTATACTACTATAGTGGATGTGTTCCATTGATTGTGACTATATGTCACTGATCAAGTATCTGTGTGCTACTTGGTGTGGCAGTGTACCACTGGATTGTAGTTGTGTGCTACTATGGATAGACAAAGTTGTGTTCTATTGAATGACATTGTTCCGATCGCCTTGAAGACTATCAGTAGTGTTGGAAATGATTATCAGCTAGATGGATGATCAATGGACAGAGATTTCCCAGACGGAAAATGGTTCAGAACATTTATTCTTCTAGGACATATGTCCAAATTAGAAGAATGGCTCGTGTCACTTTGTGGAGTGAGTGACTTATCCAGCATCATGTCTGATTACTCAAATGGAGCATGGTTTCGAGAGATGATGCAGCTGATGACACTGACAGTGATGATGGTGCTCATGATCTAGTCATGAGATAGTCTATACGACTATGTTGATGCTACCGGGTAAATGGTATGTTTATGCTCAAGACCATTACTTTCAAATACCTCTCTAGCTAGGAGGGAGTGTTGATATTATGGTAGCTGCGGGTGGTATTACCTCCACGTGTAAACCTGACGAGAATAGAATATTTCGGGAAGCAAGAAGAAACCCTAAATTAGTTGGCTAATAAACCTAGAAGACAAGTCGGCTCAAGAGGATAATTTGTATTAGGCTATTAGCCTCCAAGAGAAGAAGTCGACTAAAGGAAATATTATATACTAAGTAAATAGGCACCCAGAATGAGAAGTCAGCCCAGGTAGTTTGCCAGTTTTAGTATAAATACAGGAGGCCAGTCTTCATTCTGGCAGGCATTCTCAGAATTGCAGAAGCAGCACTTGTGTGCACTGCAGTTGGCGAGTTTGTGCGCAAGTTTGGAGGAGAGTTGTCATTGCAGCTGCTGCAGCTAGCAGATTTCGGTTTTGGCCTGGACTCTCTCTTGGTTATGGTTTGGACTCTCTGATCAGCTCTTGTTACTCCTATTTGGTGCGCTATTCTTGGAGAGAGGTGTGCTATCTTGTTTGGCTATCTAGCCTAGGGTTTGCTTCCGGAATGATTCTCTGTCAAGGTTAAGGTGCTCGGGGGTGGCTTCGGCCTATGGTTGGGTGACAATAGTGATATTGTCTATGGTTAAACGAGCACATCCATTACATTCTAACAGTTCTCTTGTATATCATTCTTGAAGACTAACGAAGAAGTGAGGTACTGATCCACTTCGTTCTATGGTCTTGTTATGCTTTTGTAAATTTTGTTGTTAATTATGGGTAGGAAACCTCTTGCTATCATTTAAATTTAAAGGCCTATTAATGAAATCTTTTTCATTTAGGAGTAAATCAACATGAGGAGGTTCTCCCTCTTGCTTTTCTTGCTGTTATAATTATGTTTTATTTCCCTTCATCTAAAAAATTAGTTGCTGAAATGGAATTATAATTCAGCTATATATAACAGCACTTTCAAATTTCTTTGATGAGTAGCACCCCTAGCTATCCAAGATTAAGTTTCCACACATTAATTTCCAGCAACTACTTAAGGATAAATTGTATAAATTAGGCCCATTTTACCTTAAGTACATACCTTAATGATGAATCATCATGAATGTATCAAATAGTTCCTTCATCCATTAGTTGGTGGAATGTGGTAATCTATTCCTTTCTACCATATGGCCTACCTCAAAGTAGTTGAGTGTGACACACTTGTTCTTTCATTCATGCAATGTTTCATGACTCCATTAGCCCAATAGGTTGGTAGGCACTGGTCACATGATTGTCATTTCTTTGTTCCCCTCATCTTCCTTTCCTTTCTCTCCCATATCCCTTTCCCCATTTCCATTTTCCTATGCAATACTACAACCATTGTTTTATCAAGGCTTACTCTTCAATTTCACCTTGTGTAATAACCCTAGGCTTTTTGAGCTAGAAAAGGGAGTTAAACCAGCCTTGCAAACAAGTTAATTTTGTACAGTACCACAGTTTTTCCACCATAAACAGAGAGCATTTATAAACAACCAGCATATGAATAGAATTCAACACTAAATTTCAGTTCTGTAGCACAGTAAAAATACCAGCAGCAAATACAGTATCCAATGTCCCGCAGTAAATCCCTCTTAGAGGCTGCTGTCTCCACTTATCACACACTGAAATATAGTCTCAACAATTAATTAATGCTGTAGCAGCTAGTTTCTACACTGGAATACTAACTAGAATCAATCCAAATCTCAGCATTAGGGCTGCCGTAGCAGCTGTAAATTACCGTAAATACCATAGAAAACCTGGAAACTGCCGGATCTCCTTCCAAGATGCTGCCAGCTGATCCACAGCCTGCTCCAGCTCAGTCAGTGGCTTTGCAACCCTTCGGTCCTGGGAATGATCTGCTGTTTGCTGGGCTGAATTTCCACTTTAAGCCTGCTGTTCCACTTCTGAAACCCTCATCTGGTGCGCCGTCCCAACTCAATTGTTCTTGCTGCCTGTAATGTTAAGTAGGACTCCAGCAGGCTCCTTCCTAGCCCTGTTCCAGCCCTCAGCTCTGTCAAAACCCCAACTCTAGGCTCTCCTTAACCATGCCAGTACCTCAGGCCTGCAAGTCTTGGCTGCCGTCGAGCCTCAGACCTCTGTCCAGACCCTTGTTTGCCTCATAGAAGTCCCTCGATCCACGTGCTGGCCTTCTTATCTTCACGGTTCCGCAATGGTGACAGATCGGCCCTCTCCAAAACGGTTTTGTCCAACAGATAGGGGCTTCGGCCCTCTTCTAAGTGGCCAGAGCTGAGTTCGGCCCCTCTAAAACTGCCCCTAAATGAGCTTGATCTCCTCCTAAACCTCCTGGCTGCACTCCAACAAGCCTGACCTGCACAAACCCTCAAGAAATCCTCAGAGCGTGCCCTCTCTTGGCTCAGAACAGCCAAGTAATGGAACCTGAAGAAGATATGAGCAAGATGGCTTGGGTAGATTGATCCAAGGTTGGGCCAGGGTGAGCACAAGGCACCACCGAACCCCAACAGAATTCAAGGATTTAACCAAACCCTCCAAAGGACTGAGGCAACCGCCTCCAAAAAGAGAAGAGGAAACTCCAAAAATAATCCTTGTGTCTTTGCTCAAATGAGCCTCCATCTCCTTATATAGTTTCCCTTTTGCTTGATTTCCCTCTTTTTGGTGGCTTACCCCTCAAGTTAGGGTAATTTTACCTTTTCCCTCACCCAATGGTGGCTTATCCCTTTAAGTTGGGGTCTTTTACCCCTTTCTTTTGCCCAATGGACACATTTAACCCAGTCATTGCCCTCCTTGTGCCCATTAAAGCCCCACGGCTCCCCTTTAGTTGGGGACTATGACCTACGGGGAGCCTCCTCGGCCATTATGTCCACCCTCTGATGTGGTCAAATGGGAGGGGACATGACAATCCTCCCTTCTCGAGGTTGCTTGTCATTAAGCAACCGCAAACTAGGACGCTGCAAAATATGCTCGCTCTCCCACATGGCATCCTCTACCAGCCAATCTCTCCACCTAACGCAGTACTCCCTAATCACTCTACTCCTCAATCTCCTCTCCCAGACATCCATAATCTCCTCGGGAGTCAACAACACCCATCCCCTCTCATCCATTGGTGGTAACTCAATGGGAGTAGTGACATGTGGTCCCCACACCCTCTGGAAGCATGATACATGGTAAATACTGCGACCTTGGCTACCCACGGTCAACTCCAACTCATAAGCTACCTCTCCAGCTCTATGAATCACACTGAAGGGACCAAAGAGGCGTGGCCTCATCCTCTCAACGCCACCTCTCCTCCATGGAGACGGTTTAAATGGTTGCACTGTCAAGTACACCACATCTTCGATCTCAAATCTATGCTCCACCCTATGCTTGTCTACACACATGAGTGGTATCACTGCAATGCTCGCCCAAATGTAACTACTCAATCCATGACTTCACGTAATCATGCAAATACCTCTTAGTTCACTGGTCTTCTACCATCGCCTGACCAGCTGTCTGAAGGTAATCACTAATGCGGGGAGTCAATCCTGTGCCTGCTAATCTAATCAGCCTCTGCCAAGGCAGTAGCTCTGTCATCTGTGTTGCCCATGAGGTCACCAGAAAGTGCGTGAGCTCTATTGTCCGGTCAATCAATATGCTCTACACCCTCAGTGGATCTATGATGCAGTCTGTCCATACACTCCCCCCTAGAATGGACGAAAACTGTATCAACCCTGCTTGAAGAGTGTGCCCCAACCTGCTCAACTGTCGAGTCGTACACTCCCCCATATGTCCTGAAAAGGCATCCGCGAAGTCCCTCCATGTGAAACTCTCTTGGACCTGCTCATAAGTGGTGAAGTCACTAGAGTCCCAAACTCCCCTATATGATGTGAAGCACCCTCTACTATAGTATTGATCTGTCATGTGCTCATATACGAACCTGCCAGACTATCCCTGATGAGCCAAGCAATCATAAACTGTTGAGGCTCGATCAACTCCTCAAAAGACCACGCCCCAAGAGTAAATCCTGGAGAATGCAAACTGGCCATCCCATCTGTGTCAGTTGCCGAGTTGTCAACAACTGCGATCCCAGGGTCCCATGCCAATTGCAAAGAGGAACCATCGAGCTAATGATGCATCCCTCCAATCATCACCGCATGACTGCCTTGCTCACACTCTGCCCTCCTCTCCTGGAACTCCACATCAAGGATCATGCTCAGCCTATACACCTCAATGAAGTCATCACCTGTCAATCCATGGCTATCCTCGATGAGGGAAAAGAAAAACTCCACAACTCCTCTCACCTCATCCCCATCACGCTACGGATCCATCACTACCTCGATTTCGTCGGTTGTCAATCTCATCCGAAGCAACCCATCACCCTGATGAATGCCCGGATCCCACCACCCTTATCGAAGTCTACTACTCCCAATGTTTGTTGTTGAAAACTCTGTGCACAGCTCTAATAAAATCCGAGACTCCCGCTGCGCACCCTGCACCCTAAGCACCAAGTCCCAATGGATGGTCTTTGTCATTGCTACGAGGCTACTTGTCTCACTCAACTGACTCTGGTAATCCTCCGATGTCCTACTAAGGGCATAAACCCACAACGAAAGATGCCTTGACAGTTGCCTCTAAGACTAGAGGGTGACTAATGCGTTGGTCAACCCCAAGGGCATGACCAAGGTCCCCTAATAATACGGGACAGCCCTGCGAATATCCTGCTCCCTAGCCCTCATATGTTGACACCCCCAATGAAGATCCCTCATCGAGGTGTATGCTGCTCCTCGAGGCTCAGCCGTCCTCTCGCCGATCCTAGGTAACCTTAAATCAATGGTATGCTCAAGGTCTTCGTCAGGAGGTCTCCCTGGAGGAAGTGCTCTGAAACTCCAATGTACACTATTGTATGCTAATGAAGACTCATGCATACTGTTGCACACCACTGTGTCCTCATGTACCATCCGATGTCTTGAGTGTGCTGCTAGACCCAACACTCTGCTGATGGTGGCTATATTTGTATCCCAGAGTATGTCCATGCCTTTCATGTACCTGTCCACCCAATCCATAGACGCACATACTTCCTTACGGGTTGGTCCCCAAGGAAGGTGCTCAACTATCCCCTGAGCCTCTAGTGTGATCTCCAAAGGAAAGGGCTCATGATCCCCGCAATACCAACTAAGAGTGTAATCCAAACTCTTGGAGTCACAACTCTCTCCAAGTATCGGCAACTCGGAATGCTCCTCGTCCGGCCCTGTCACAAGAGGCTGCTCCCTCTCATCATGCGCGACACTCATGCCCGCCCGTACCATGGCTGCCAAATCTGATGGAGTCTCTATTGTAAGTGGTGAAGAGCATACCAATCCCAGCTGATAATGTAGCTCCTCAACCTCTCTTTCCTTGTCCTCAACAAACCTGAGGGCAAGGTCCCTATCCATAAACAACTGCAGGTAGTCTGACTTCAACTGCTCTAGTGCTTCTTTACCGATCTGCAACTGAGCACTAATGACTCCACCTGCTACTCCACTGTGTCTCTCCTCTATCTGAGCTCTCCACATAAGATCCTCAATGAATCTACGAGCTCCATCGGTCCAGGTCAACACCTGTATGATCTGATCCTTGGTCACCAACAAGCGATCCTCCAAGTCAAGCAGCGTTAACGGTCTCTGCCCACCCATATCTAGATGATACGAGTTGTCATTTATAAGAGTGCTCTCCTCATCATCATCGCACGATGCACCAAGTGATACCATGTTATGATGGGACTCATGCGAGACATCATCCTCCACACATGACTCCTGTGAAGAAGGATCCATGTCCCCTGGCGATCTCACAAACACCCCTCCTCCATCATATGGGGGTACCATCATGCCCTCATCATCATCATGGGTGTCATGAGTGGGATGGGATGTTGAATGTTCATCGTAGCTGGGTGCTAGCATACCCTCATCATCATGAGCATCCTCAACATGCAGGCCATCAACCTGTCTTTCAAAGGTGCTAGTGTCATGGACCTCATAGGACACTGCTAATGGTGCATGAGGTGTTGTTGTGTCATCATCCTCATAGTCAACATAGGTGGGACAAGACGTTGCCCCCTCATCATTAGTTCTAGTGACAGACCCCGTCAGCATACTAGTGTCAATGGTCTCATCATCGACCACTTCTTGGTCCTCCTCTATGCTTAACTCCTCATCATGGTTGGATGCACGCTCCTCCACATGGGAATGTGCCTGTGCCACCAATGGGTACCTCTGCTCTTCTGCCATATCTTCCTTCAATCTTCATCTTGTGCCATTGAAGGAATCCTCATCTAAGCCGTCGGGCCAGCTTCCATACTTGATGGTGCAATAGTCTCGAAAAGACATAGCTGCACAAAACTCCTAACCTATTGCCAACTACTCTTGATAGTAATGCATGTACTTGCCTACCGCTAGTTCCCACTTTATTTCAGCCATGAGATCCGTCTTGGTCTTCATCTTTCCAACCTCAGTATGCTGTCCTTGACCTCAGTTGACTGTTGCAGATTTCTCTTCCACTGAATACCCCTTCAGGCTGGCAAGATCACCAGCTCTGATACCACTGTAATAACCCTAGGGTTTTTGAGCTAGAAAAGGGAGTTAAACCAGCCTTGCAAACAAGTTAATTTTGTACAGTACCACACAGTTTTTCCACCATAAACAGAGAGCATTTATAAACAACCAGCATATGAATAGAATTCAATACTAAATTTCAGTTCTGTAGCACAGTAATAATACCAGCAGCAAATACAGTATCCAATGTCCAGCAGTAAATCCCTCTTAGAGGTTGCTGTCTCCACTTATCACACACCGAAATAGTCTCAACAATTAATTAATGCTGTAGCAGGTAGTTTCTATGCTGGAATACTAACTAGAATCAATCCGAATCTCAGCATTAGGGCTGCTGTAGCAGCTGTAAATTACCGTAAATAGCACAGAAAACCTGGAAACTGCGAGATCTCCTTCCAAGATGCTGCCAGCTGATCCATGGCCTGCTCCAGCTCAGTCAGTGGCCTTGCAACCCTTCGGTCCTGAGAATGATCTGCTGTTTGCTAGGCTGAATTTCCACTTTAAGCCTGCTGTTCCACTTCTGAAACCCTCATCTGGTGCTGCCGTCCCACCTCAATTCTTCTTGCTGCCTGTAATGTTAAGTAGGACTCCAGCGAGCTCCTTCCTAGCCATGTTCCAGCCCTCGGCTCTGTCAAAACCCCAACTGTAGACTCTCCTTAACCATGCCAGTACCTCGGCCCTGCAATTCCTGGCTGTCATCCAGCCTCGGACCTCTGTCCAGACCCTTGTTTGCCTCATAGAAGTCCCTCGGTCCACCTGCTGGCCTTCTTATCCTCATGGTTCCGCAATGGTGACAGATCGGCCCTCTCCAAAACGGTTCTTCCCAACAGATAGGGGGTTTGGCCCTCTTCTAAGTGGCCAGAGCTGAGTTCATCCCCTCTCAAACCGCCCCTAAACGAGCTTGATCTCCTCCTAAACCTCCTGGCTGCACTCCAACAAGCCTGACCTGCACAAACCCTCAAGAAATCCTCACAGTGTACCCTCTCTTGGCTCAGAACAGCCAAGTAATGGAACCTGAAGAAGATATGAGCAGATGGCTTGGGGAGATTGATCCAAGATTCTTTTGCTTGATTTCCCTCTTTTTGATGGCTTACCCCTCAAGTTAGGGTCTTTTTACATTTTCCCTCACCCAATAGTGGCTTATCCCTTTAAGTTGGGGTCTTTTACCCCTTTCTTTTGCCCAATGGACACGTTTAACCCAGCCGCTGCCCTCCTTGTGCCCATTAAAGCCCCACGTCTCCCCTTTAGTTGGGGACTATGACCTACGGGGAGCCCCCTAGGCCATTATGTCCACCCTCCGATGTGGTCAAATGGGAGGAGACATGACACCTTGAGCCCCCACTCGATAGCCTTGATAATCCTACTTTTAGGGGAGCACCCTTGTGTTGGAGAATAGCCAACCTAAAGTGTGGGGAAGAGCTGCTGAGGTGACAGTGGGCAGCCTTCCTAAGTTACACAAAGCTAACACCTTGGTGCTTGGGACTTTACACTTCTGTGGGTGCTAGATTTTGTTGTAACACCTCCTATACCTTTTATTGCACTGAAGATTTTTTTTTCCATTGCAACTTCTCCTTCTGGTTCTTCTCTTGCAGTCTTCACTTCTGCTTCCTCATCATTGCCATCATGTACTACGGGGGCAGTGCCTCTTCTCTGGGATGCCTCTATGGCATCCAATCTTGTCATCATCACCCTCAGCATCACTGCAATGTCATCACCGCCATCTGCATCTAATCTTATGGGTCTTCCACAACCTCTTCCTCTCTATGTCATTTCTTCAATTCTGTCTTGGACTTCTGCAAACTCTCAATCTCAACACCATTCTAGGTGTCTTGAATTTCTTAAAAAACCTTTATAACCCTCCACTCCGCAATTCTACCCAGCCCTCACCACTCTTCGTTGGCGGTGCATTATAAAACAGGGTTCCTTCAACAACATTGGATTCACTTGCTTTGATACCACTTAATGCAAACCCTAGGGTATGCGAGTTGGAGTGCACAACAACACAGGAATTAATTCAATTGCATAAATACAAAAGCAATTTATACAAAATCAGAAATATTTATTCAATGTCTTCAATGGCCAATGTTTTGGGCCTTTATTATCATAGCTGCAAGATTTTTCCTCTCTGCAAATGCTCATATACAACATCAGAAAAAGAAACCTACACCTACGGCCAACCTCTCAATTAAATCTGGTTTAACATCTCAGATTCAGAGTTTTTCTATGATCTCTCTTTCAATCTGCCTCTCTGAATTATGATCAGATCTTCTTCACTGATCTCTCCTCCCATAATGAATTACATCACATAAATACAAAGGAAATAAGGCAACTGCCTTAACTACCTCTTGAACATGTATTCGCTAGTTTGGGAAACCCTCATTGTTTTACACGTAGGAATATTTTCATTAATTACATGGTTTTGCCAACTATGCAACTTAGTCTTCATAACACAAGAAAATGCTCACCCAGCATATATTATGCACGTAGGAGGGGTTCTGAAGCACGGGTGATGTGTCTCAAGCCATGTGATATGCTTCTATAAGCTTAGGTATGCACATCAACTGAGAAAAATGCCTCTTGTAGCTTAAAACTGAAATCTATGTAGAAAAACAGAGTAAACATCACTCTGAAGTGGCCCAGGAAAATGCATGCCATACCGTACATGAACATTTATGGTGAAATCTGAAGGCAGACGGCTGAAGTATCCAACATTTCCTACAAAACCCGTGCACCCGATTTTCCAAACCAATCTTCAGATGCGTGCAGTGGATCCGCCAAATCAATGCTTTCACTGTTTTTAGTGCTTTTCAACAATTCAGAAAAATGCACAACCAGGCAATGCTTTCACTGTTTTTAGTGCTTTTCAACAATTCAGAAAAATGCACAACCAGGCCCGTAGAAAGGTCCAAATTGAAATTTAAAAGTTACTGAGTGTTCTACAAGACATAACTGACCTGCCCATATGGTGAGAATCCTAAGGTCAAGCAAGAAAACCTCTGTTTTTGTAAAACATCAAAAATCTGCCCTTTCACACATGGATAATGCAAACAAGGCCAACAGGGCTTTGAAAAATGCATGCAAGGTAGGTAAAAATGCCTTTTTGAAGAAATCCAGGGTACTAAGCTGTAGTATCCCATTTTATCTACCAACCCACATCATCAGATCCTCCAGAGCTATCACTAAGTGAAAGATACGATTCTGCCAAAATGGATTCACTGTTTTGGACACTTTTCGGCAACTCTAGGAAAATGCATGCCAAGGGTTAATGAAGCATGCTTTGTTGAGAAATATAGCTCGGACGGGGACTTCCACACAGGTTCAGTGTGAACGTGTGAAAAGTTCGAGATATTTCCTATTTTCGAAAAGTAATTCTATTTTGTAATTCACTTTAGTAAGAAAGTGAAAAGTCTTATATTTAGTTGTTGAGTCTAAAAAGTGTATTTCATGCATGCATGACTTAGACTAGGACCAATCTCAAAAATAGAATAGGGTTTTGGTCTCAGCTAAAAGTATAAAGACAGATCAAGATATAGGGTTTACACAGACACACAAGAACAGTTGAGCAGATCAATTGACTGAGAGAGAGAGAGAAGAGACTCAAGCAGAAACAAATCCGGGCAGCAGGTAGAGACCATACAGGGATCCATACAGCCATACGGGACAGTTCCGCACAGTCACATGGACCGTACGGAAAGGCCCTGCAGGCGTCCATCAGCCAGGTCATACAACCATACAGCAGGCCATTCATTCTCAGCAGGCCGTTCTGCGCAGTTCAGGGCAATTTCCAAAACCGTGCAGCTGCTGGTTTTTTGGCAGCTTGTGGAGGTTTCCTTGTAAGTTTTTTGAAGGAATGAAAAGCTGATTTTGAAGTATGTGTGAAATTGATCTTAATGCTTCCGCTATTTAATTTCCAACTATTGTGTGATTGATGCTATGGTCTGAAATTTAATTTCAGCATTAATTAAATTCACCAATCTACTTGTTTAATTGAGATCATAAGGACTTTGGTCACCTAGGCTTGGCATTTCCACATGCTTAAGGCTGTAGACTTCTACTATAAGTTTATTTCAGTATTAATTAAATTCGCCAATCTACTTGTTTAATTGAGATCAGAATAGTAACACGCAAATACATAGATATGAAGATAATGCTGATAGTACGTCTTTGACACAATGGAAACATATAAAAATCCCACACTGGGGGATTCATTTGATCAAAACATAGTTAGTCCAAAAGTATCCACTAAACTGACTAAGACAAGCTCAAAAAATATAGAACTTATTAATTGGAAAAATATATAGATTTTAATTTTTCTCGATGCAAATAACATGTGAACAGAAGTTGATCAGTTCACATTAAATTCAGAAACAGTGTGAAAGATGCACCAAATCCTGCTATGAATAAAATCTGCACATCCCTGATGTACTGGCTCTGCTCGTCACTGGAATCAGCACAGAAATCAAGGCGAAGTGAATCCGCCGGAAGCGCTGCTGCTAAAGGAGAACACTTTGGAGCAACCAGTAAAAGTAACATTTTTATCATCTCATGTGATTAATTTCATGCTTAATAAAGTGAGTTGCCTAAGGGTCATAAAGTGCTCTGCTTTCTCTTGTTCTTGGGTTTCTCTCTCTCTCTCTAGTGCACTTGTTCTTGGGTTTCTCTCTCTCTCTCTAGTGCACTTGTTCTTGGGTTCTTTCTCTCCCTAGAGTTGTGCTTCTCTTGGCTAATTTCTCTTCAAGTGTTGTGCTACCCTAGTGCTGGTTTGTTTTTCTCTTTATTGCAGATTTAGGGTTTGTGTTGGTTACATTCGATTTCCTCACTCCCTCTTGTGAATCTCAATAGGCACTGTGATAATTTATGTGGACCCTAATTAAATAAAGCTTCTCTCAAGTTAAATTTTGTCTATTACTTGGCACCACAATGTGGCATTTTTACAACCTTCGCTATTAAAATATATCATAATGACCTAGGTCATAGGATTGAAATTGCAGGTGGCCTGGTTTTCGCTACCACTGAGAATAGGCCTTCAGACAGGCAGCGAACAAGTCGAACGATCCAGCTGTTTGATGATTGATTACTACAACAAAGAAGTGAATTTCTAGTTCTATGCCAATCATTTGTTGGGCAGGACAGAAGATGGCATCTGGAATGATCTGTAGGCTCTATCTGTAAAAGGACATGCCATCTGTCTTCAGATTGCATTACTAGAATTGCAGATTAACCGGCAATTCAAAAAGATGATCTTTGATTTCACCGATTCTTGTATTTTTGCTGATTTTTTTTATTTCCGATTTTTATTTTTTGGATCCTTGCCAAGTTATTGGCCTACATGATTTTAGCAACATTGGTTGACTAGTTTACTTTGGAGATAAAGCCTTGAGTTCTAGGCACTTGCTGATGTTTTTTTGGATTGGTTTCTTAATGGCATTGAAATCCATACCAAGTGTATAATTTGTAGCTGCCTTGAAAAATAATTTGATCTAAGCACTGATGTGATCATGTGACATGGGATGCAGTTGGGATTGTAGCTGCCTAGCACCTTTCAAGAAGATAGGCAGTGAAATTGACCTTTTGTAACAAAGAATCAATATAGGTATCTAGGCGTACTAATTTGTTGTATATGCAATGGTCATATGGGACTTCAACAGACCATTGCTTGCAGACTCGCAGCTAGAGATGTGAGTAAAGATAACAAATTTAGAAAGACAAAAGACAGTACAAGAATGGCAGGATAGTTGTTTTTGAGCTAGAAAGACTGAATGTCAGAAAAATAAAATTAGCTAGAAATTGATATTAGCCTTTCACCTTACAAGTGAGGATGTTGTCTGTCAGATTGTGATCTAATGGTATGTTGGGGTGCTTGCCATAATGATGACCCAGGTGCAAAACCCTGGGGTTGTGCTTCCCGTCATAATGCAGTTGACCAAGGTCCGTCAGGCTGTGGTATAACAGTGAAATAGAATGCCTGTTGTAAGGAAGACCCAGGTTCAAATCCCAGCGAGCAGGCTCCAATAGATAAACTGCATCTGAGACTGGGTGACGGTCTTGGTGACCTTGACAGCCCATGGATGTGGTGAATTAAATTGTAAACGGCCCTGTTTGCAGACACCCTTGCCCAAATGTTTCTGTTAAAAAACTAAAAAAATGGCAGCAAAGATGCAACAAATTAAAAAACAGAAAACAGAGTACAAGAATGGAAGGATAGTTGTTTTTGAGATAGAAAGATTGAATATCAGAAAAATGAAAGTATCTAGGGACTGGGTTTTATCCTTTCACCCTACAATTGAGGATGTTGTCCATCGAGCTGGGGTCTAGTGCTAAGTTAGAGTGCTTACCATGATAATGACTCGGGTTCAAAACCCAGCGGGCATGCTCCACGTGATAATGTGGTTGGCCAAGGTTTGTTAAGCGGTGGTCTAGCATCAAGTTGGAGTGCTCGTTGTAAGGATAACCCAGGTTCAAATCCTAGCAGGCAGGCTCTGGTAGAAAAGCCACATCTGACACTGGATGAAAGCCTTGGATAATAATAATAATAATAATACAGCTGTCATTGGGAGCTTGTCTAGTTGGTAAAGAAGCGTTGGTGATATTCCGCCCACCAGGGTTCGATTCCTCCTATTACATATTAGCCCCTCGTACACCGTCATGGCCATGCAAGCTGGCCGGATGTGGTGATGGACAAAGTTCCTAGCCCAAGTTCCAACAGCTTTTTGCTTCAGCTTTGATTGGGCAGCACCCATAGTCACAGGAGGCGCATACCCAAAAAAAAACAAGAATTGATGATATGGTTGATCAGGTCTTCCCAAGGTGTGAGGTCGGGTTAATGCCGAAACCACAGGCTCTGTGTTAATGCAGAGGTGCCATTAATGGTCATCCCATTCTAATGTGGCTGTTGGAGGTGAGGCCTGATGCAAGTCTTGGGTGACTTTTCGAGAATAGACACTCATAGCAGTTCCTTATGGTAACCCAATATCGTTATATCCTAAAGCTGATATTATAAGGAGTTCCATTCTCTCCAATCAAAAGAGATATATATGTGTGTCGGGGCAGGGAATCTAAAACACGAAGATGACTGGAAGAGATTGTGTGAGAGCCATATTAATATAACTTGTGAAATTTTCTTGCATATTCTACCCTTTAAAGGGCTTTCAAGCATTAAAAAGAGCGGAGAAGTGCACCTGAACGATGGGACTCTAGAAAGCGCAAGGCAGCTGCATGAATGGCTGCTTGCAGAGCCCGCTTTGGCATTTCGGCATCTAGTTGCCCCCCTCTTTTGCATCTTGCATTGAATCTCAATCTGAATTTAGATGAGTTCACAAAAGCTCCACATTGTTGGGTAAAATTCCATGGGCAGTTTAAGGTTTTGGTAGTAAGAAATGAGCTTGTCATCTTCAATTCTCCCGACCGAGGTCAGGCGTCACTCTGGTACACACCCAAATAATTCTGAAACTTTTAGAAAATGGACATATTAGCACAGTGTTCAATCAGCGCATAAATTCATACTCCTGCTTTCAAATCGATATGATAAAATGATATAACCCACTACACATTTATAAGCGTCTCAAATATTGAGAACCAAATATCTAATTGAATAATCATAATAGTTATTTTTTAAAAGAAATAGAATAAATATTATAATTGTTATTAAAAAAAATATTTTTCAAAATTTAAAAAAAAAAAATCAAATTAACTTAAAAGTAAAAATAATTAATATACTATATTTTTTTATTAAGCAAATTTATATTCTTTTTTCGGAAATATGAAAAGGAAAATCTACAAACTAATTAGATGAAAATTCATAAACTACAAACTAATTAGATGAAAATTCATAAATTAATTAGATTTTTGTTTTGTGGATTATATATAGATATTTACATCTAAAGCACATAAAGAAAGAAATGTATGTGTCCTAATGCATGTGTCTTGATGTTTTTAACATTAGCATTGACTTATACTCTATTTAAAAAAAAAAATAACATTAATATTGATTTATACTCGGTTTTAAAATTAAAAAAAAAAAAATTAACATTAGCTTTCATTTACACTCAGTTTTAAAAAAAAAACTTTGGTGTAAAGATTTGTTAAAACTTTAGTATAAAGATTTGATGTTTTTAACATTAGCATTGACTTATACTCAGTTTTTAAAAAAACTTTGGTGTAAAGATTTTTGCTAATAATTTTGATTTGCTCTTTTTGATTATCATAAGTGCTCTTTATGTTTATGAGTAATGTTTATAATTTCAAAAAAAAATCATTAAATATTTTTTATTTTTTTTTAAGATTTTTATATATTTTTGCACTAATTTGGATTTTGAGTTGAAAAAATTATTAAAACTTAGTTTTAAATAGGTTTTGTCAAAAAAAAATATTTTAATGACATTATTTTAAACGCAATTTATAATCACTTTTATGGATTTTGAGTTGAAAAAATTATTTAAACTTAGTTTTAATTAAGTTTTGTCCAAAAAAAAAAAAAAAAAAACTTCATTTTAATGACATTATTTTAAACTCAATTTATAATTACTTTTATCATTATATTACATTTGCATATTTATAACATTACTCTTTGTCCTCTCACCTATGTTATCCAAAAACACATTAATACATTAAGATAACATAAAATGTTATTTATTTTTATAATAATTAAAATGTTATTTTTAATTTCTATGGGAAATGAACAAGACCGGCTCTGCAACTAGGTTTAGGGTTTAAGGTTTTTAGCCGCACTACCACAACACTTGCCCCGCTGGGGCTCATGACTCTGAAGGAAGGAGGGTCGAACGGCGCCTCTTACAGCCAGGCCACCACGAATGGAAGTTCTAGAGAAAGATTAAAACAGTCGACCTTTGAGCCCTCACTAGATTTGCGCTCAAAGCTTTTGACGGAAGGAACCTTCAAGGATCGGGAGATGGATATTGATCTAGAGAACGCGGCTACACCTGCTACAGCGTCAACTCCATGGATGTCAGGCAAATGCATCCCACAAGAGCCACAGGCCCAGAAATACATCATTAGCTCACCACGCATAGAAGAACAAAAGCAATATATGAGAGACTACGCCCTAGTAGGAAAATTCCTAGGGCTTTGGCCTTTAAAGCGGGATCTGATCAAATGGATACAATATTGGTGGAAGCCAAAAGGACACTATGAACTGCAACTGGGTTCCAAGGGTTTCTTCACAATCATATTGCACAACCTCGAGGACCGCAATCGCATTTTTGATGGAGGGCCTTATTTCTACAACTCAGTCGGACTCTTCTTAAGATTCTGGACCGAGAAGTTCAGCCCTGAAAAGGAAGATTGTGCGCATGCACAAGTATGGATTAGACTATACTCTCTCCCCCAGGAATTCTGGCTGGAAGAGGTCTTGGCTGGTATAGGTAACACCATCGGAATATATGTTAAGTCTTCAGAGGCCACCAAGTAGAGGCGATACACCTCTTATGCGCGCATATGCGTATACCTAAACATAGCCAAGCCGCTACCGGGATCCATAATTCTCGAATACCATGACGAGGATTGGACCCAAACCATCGACTACGAACACATTCCGTTCAGATGCAGGAAATGTCATGAGCACAGACATCTCTTCAGAGAATGCCCCCTCAATGTTGCTCACAAAGAAGGGAACCCAGAAGGCGGCAAAGACAAGGATGGCTTCGCTCAACCAGCAGGAAAAAGAAGACAAGGAGGACGAAAGCAGCCAACCCAAGTAAGCAAGGATCCTTCCACTAGTAATAAATATGCAATACTACAAGATCAACTAGAGAATCCATCAACCTACATAAACCCCAATGAACTCCATGCGGATAACCTTCCCCAATCTATGAGCCCAGGGGAAGAACGACCATTACAGGTGAAGGAATCAGATCACCCATCCCTAGACCCTGTTGTCGGCCAGCAATATTATCTGGAGATAGAGGATGGTGACGCTGAAATGGAGCTAGAAGAGCAAGAACTAGCTGGGGTGGATCTGGAGCACCTCGAACACACCTACAGACATCAAAAACTGTACACCATACCTAGGGATCAATTACAGAAGATGCACAAGGTCTTCCTTAACTCCTCCGCTGGATCCACAACTCAATCTAGCAAGGGCATGGGAATACAGGGCAATCAGTCAAAGAGTCAGAGCAAAACTCAGAAAGATGAAAAGAAAAGAGGAAGGAAGTCTACCAACAATCTTATACAAGAAATAGGCCACTTCATGGTGAACTCAGGGCAAATCCACCTTATCTCGGACAGCTTTCCTCCTCTCCCCACCCCCCCGTCATCATGAAGATTATCTCCTGGAATATAAGAGGCCTCAATAGACGTAGCAAGCAAAAAATGCTACGAGATCTGATCTTTGCGAAAAAAACAGACATATTATTATTACAGGAAACAAAGTGCACAACCGAAGATATTGACAGGCTACTCCCCCACTGTTGGAAGCAAGGGGAAGCAATTTCAACCGCAGCCACGGGCACAGCTGGAGGACTAGTTATCCTCTGGAACACCAACTCATTGCTGATGGAGAACTTTATCACTACCAAGTGGTCCATCACTGCAGACTATAGGCTTGTTGGCTCTAACAAGCCTGGACACCTGACCAATGTCTACGGCCCAGCCAACCCAAGGGATAAGCAAGCCTTTCTCAGGAACTTGGAGTACCTATCCAACCTAACTAGGCACAACAGATGGATTGTCGGTGGAGATTACAATCTCATACGCAGTCTGGAGGAAAAAAAAGGGGGATCAAGACGCCTGGATCAGGACTCCAGTGACTTCAATAGCCTCATTGACAACCTCAACCTCATCGACCTGGAAGCCATCAATGGCATCCATACCTGGACAAATAGAAGAACCGGATCACATCAAATCGCCTGCAAATTAGATCGATTCCTTATCTCTGACTCCCTTGTGCTGGAAGGAACAGCTCTGGAAGCAAGCATTATGAATTTCCCTGGTTCGGATCACTGGCCCATTCAGCTATGGTTGGACGTGCCAGCCACTCTAGGGAAAAAAACCTTCAGGTTTGAACAGTTTTGGCTCAACCACCCAGATTTCCAAGCAAAGATCCAGGATTGGTGGAGGGAGGCAGAGGTCCCCCGCGGCTCCAAGATGTACAGATTTCAGCAAAAGCTAAAAAACCTCAAGCAAATACTCAAACTCTGGAACAAGCAAATCTTTGGCAATATCTTTGATTCCCAAAAGCAGTTATCAGAACAAATGGGTGCGATTCAAAATCAGATTCGGCTACAAGGGCTAACGGACGAGCTTAAAACCCAGGAAGCAAAAGTAAATCAACAGCTGGAGGCCAGAAAAGGACAAGAAGAGATTCTTTGGAAACAAAAATCACGCATCTAGTGGCTCAAGGAGGGGGACCGAAACACCAAATTCTTTCACAGAACCGTCATTCACCGTCGTCATACTAATAGAATTATGCACTTAACCTCAACCAATGGTGAGCCCATTTATTCCCATGAAGACTTGGAGATGACACTAATAGACTATTACAAAGATCTCCTCACGAAACCACTCCCGGATAGATCTGAGGCCATAGCGAAGGTCACGCAGCATGTGCCCTCCCTTGTCACTCTGGAGCAAAACTCAGCTCTGCTCCAGCCTATTACAATCGAGGAGGTGGATCAAGCGCTTCAGGACACCCCCAAGTGCAAGGCACTTGGCCCCAATGGCTTCACCAGCGATTTTTTCCACCATTGTTGGCCGATGATTAGGGTAGAGGTGTGGGAAATTATTGAAGATTCTCGATCCACAGGACAAGTCCTTCAGCCTCTCAATGCGACTTTCCTTACCCTCATCCCCAAAGAGGGGCAGGCTCACCATCCTAAGCAGTTCAGACCCATAGCCCTCTGCAATGTCATCTACAAACTTCTAACGAAAGTGATCGCACGAAGACTCAAGCCCATCCTACCAACAATTATCTCTCCGGAGCAATCGGGCTATGTTGAGGGCAGACAAATCCTGGATAGCGTCATCCTAGCTCGTGAAGTGATCCACTCTTTGCAGAATACCAGAACGCCAGGTATGCTCCTTAAACTAGACCTTTCTAAAGCCTTCGATAAGATAAGCTGGGACTATATGCGGGAAATGCTCCTTGCCTTTAGCTTCGATAGGCTTTGTGTGACTTGGATTCTGAATCTAACCTCCTCGGCTTTTTTTTCCATCCTTATCAATGGAGTTCCCTCTCGCCCCTTTTCCCCTTCCAGAGGAATTAGACAAGGAAACCCTCTTTCCCCGTTCCTCTTCATCATTATGGTCGAGGGTCTTAGCTGCTCTATTCACGCAATCATTGCAAATAACTTGCTGACAGGTCTACCTTTGCATGGTATCTCCCCCCTATCTCGCACAACCAATTTGTGGATGACACGCTTTTGATGGGTACCCCTACAGCACGCAAAGCCAACTCCCTCCTCTCGATCCTCCAAACCTTCTCTGAAGCCTCAGGAATGGATTGTAACAAAGATAAGTCCCAAATATTCTTCTTCAATACGGCCCCTCTGATTCAACGCCATGTCTCTGTTATCTTGGGTTTCAACCGAAGCTCCCTTCCGTCCAAATACCTTGGCATCCCCCTGATTGATAATGCCCTCGGGAATTCCTCTTGGGAACAACTCCTTTCCTCTTTTACCAAAAGGCTATCTTCCTGGACCTTCAGAGTTCTAAACCTTCCTAGTCGTCTCATTCTCCTTCAAGCGATTCTTCAAGTCCTACCCATCTACACCTTTTCGGCGCTTGATGCCCCAAAGTTTGTCCTCACAACCATAAAAAGCTTACAGAGGAACTTCCTCTGGCAAGGCCTCAACACAGGGAAGAAAATAGCGTTGATCAGCTGGGACAAACTCTGCCAACCCAAAGCACAAGGAGGCCTTGGATTATGGGACCCCTCCATCATGAATAAAGTCCTTAGTGCCAAGATCTGGTGGCGTTGGCTAAAAAATCCCAAGGATCTTTGGGCAAGGCTCTGGAGGAAGAAATATGCACCAGATGTGGCGGAAAAGAACTTAATACGATGGAATGGAGACAACCCAGGATCCTTAATCTGGGCAACGGCTAAGCAGAATAGACATCTAGTAACCAGACATGCTTTTGGGGAAAACAACCCTCTTCTGGAAAGATTCCTGACAGCAATGGCCAATTTTGGACCACGAGGATTGGGTTGAGCATATCAGCACCCAAGCTATGCATGCAGGCCTGACAAAAGTCGTTGATTACTAGCAAGACAATCCCCCAGAAGACACCTGGCGACGCTGGCACCTAAACAGGGAACTCCTGAACCTGGAAGCGCACGTGGATCTGAGACCCTGGCAGGATGAAATGTCCAAAAGGAAAATCCCCAAGCTCATAGGAGAGGATATTCTTCGATGGGGATATTCGCCACAGGGCGCCTTCAGCATACGAGAGGCCTATCAAATCAAAACTCAATCAGACCCTCCACCCACAAGGAAAGTGTGGAACAAAATCTGGGACCTTAAACATTGGCCTAAAATCACCCTCTTCTTCTAGATCGTCACCCATTCGAGCATTCTCACCTGGGATAACCTCTCAAAAAGAGGTTTTGTTGGGCCGTCTATATGCGTGCTCTGTGGAGAAGCAACTAAAACCATGAATCACCTCCTCAACTCCTGCCCCTATACTGCTCAAATATGGGATCAAAGTGTGCTTATTATGCGTACCTCAGATTGTAAAAGAGACAACATCATTGATACAATTACGGATTGGAGGGACCAAGTGTTCCAATCTTCCCTCCTAAATCGCATATGGAAATTACTTCCAGGCTTCATTCTTTGGCAAGTATGGAAGGAAAGAAATACAAGGCTTTTCAGGAATGATTCCCTCCCGTGGCACCACTGTTGGAACCAATGTCACCTCAATATTCTAGAAACTCTCAACCTTCAGCATTGGTCTGAAAAAGATTTGATCAGCGACCCCTCGGAACTTTTGATCCTACAGTACTGGAAGCCCTCCCCAATTCTTCACCCACTTTACCCGACGTCTTCTCCTCCCCCTCCCAGCAGCCCCTCCTCTTGGTCCACCCCCCCAGACGACTTCATCAAGCTCAACTTTGACGGAGCCTCTAAAGGCAATCCAGGAGCAGCAGGTTAAGGAGTAGTTTTCCGCAACCACCATGGACACATCATTCTCATTAATGCAGGCTCTCTTGGTCACACCACGAATAATGCAGTGGAACTTTGGGGGCTCATTAGAGGACTGCAATTAGCCATCGAGCATAACTTCACCAAGCTGATTGTAGAAGGAGATTCTCAAATCATCATTAATCTCTTCAGTAGAATTTTACATGGAGCAGACCCGGAAAGAATATTGCCTAGTTGGAGACTCTCACATGAGCTAAAGACTATCGCGGATCTTCTGCAACCCAATCAGGCCTTTATACATGTTCATATCAAGAGAAAGGTGAATCAAGTTGATGATGAACTGGCTAATCTGGAGACCAAATGGGATGGACCGGATCTCCTTTGCAAAACGTCCTTCAACCCTGATCACCCTATTCTCCAGCAATGCATCCGCAAGGCTGTGGAAGTGGACAAACCCCTGGATGGGGTGTTAGTGCGAGACAAATGGTGTGAAGCGGGAGAGCGGTCAGGCCAGCAAGGCATGGAGCCATGTGCTGGGCTCGTGCCAATTACCGTCGCCTCGACCCTGCATTAATTAGACTTCACGTCGTTGTTGCACCATTAACTCTGGTGTGCCCAACCCTCATTACCAACTTCACTATGGCTCTTTCGTTTGCAAGTGTTTTTCATCCGCGCTCGCGAACCGACCCCCACATCCCTCCACTGCCCTGGCCTGGATTAGCCTGGACTTTCATGGTGTTCACAACCCTCGGCCCTCTCCATGCTCTTTGCATTTGCCTGGAGCATTTAGCTCTTATCTGCCTTCAAACGGAGCACATAATGCCGCATCAAAGAGGAAGGCCATGAAGAGGCTCTCCATGGCATCCTCCTCGGCCCCGAACCTCTGTCTCTCCCCCTGGTTCGCCCTCTACATTCTCCTCGCCGCCTCTATAGCCCGAGCTGGAACCTCTCGCCTCCTCCACCCCGCCGGCCTCTCGGTTCGAATGCCTAGTCATCACTGATAGCTCGTCGGGCTCTCTTTCGCAATTTCTTGTCGTCCCACCGAACTCCAGAACCAACGAACCTTCTCTTGCACCAGCAGCTTGCTCCTCCCAGCCACCCATGGGGGCGCCACCTCTTCTTCGAAGTGCCCGAAACAGTGCATACGTGTCTACCGACTTCATCCCTGATTCGCAGCTGAAAGAAAGTTTAACCATTCTCTATGGTCTGGTCTTCGAACTCCGTCAGGGAATGAAGGACCTCCAATTCTGACTGCAGCTTATGGATGGAAAGATCTCGACTCTCCTTCAGATTCTATCCACCTTCCAGGATGCTTTCCCCCCCATTCCAGAAGGCGCGGCTTCAGCAGAGGAACCCCATGCAGAGGGCGACGACAGGAGTGATCAGACGCAACGTTCAGCAGGGGTCGTTGTGGAGCAGGTCAAGCATGAGGACACGGAGGCTGCGACAGCTACAGGCCAGCATGTGTACAGACCGCCTGGAGACACCTTGCCAGCTGCTAACATGGACGAGAGCAACGTGGAAGCTAACATGCATTTGGAAGGCAAAGGGACACCCATTGAAGAGGAACCTTGGTACGCGGCCTCTCCAGCCACCTGGCCAGGTTACTCGCCAAGTGTCTGACCCCACAGGTATTCTATGCTCTTTAATAGTTTCTTTTCTTAGTTGTAGCTTAGTCAGCTTAGTTCTGTTTTATACGACTGACAGACTGTAAAATGCTAGACTTACCCGGCTGGCTGAATCGGTTTCCCCTCTATTGGGGCAGTTCAATAATTACAGTGCGGTTGTTTTCAAGTTTTTGTACCTCTGGTCTGATTTTTTGAAGGCCCTTTATATATAAAATCTCTTACTTACAAAAAAAAAAACATAAAATGTTATTTAAAAAGGAACATATATACTATAGCCAATCATACCAAACACTATCCAAAAACATACAAAATGTAATTAGCTCACTATACAAAATATTATTTAAAACAACAATATCAATGTTATCTAAAACAACAATATCAATGTTAGATAAATATATATGTACAAGACATTGACCATACCAAATGTTATATAAACAATGTTGATTATACCAAATTTTGTATAAAATAGCATATATAAAGTGGGTTACCATATTAATTACTATTAAGACCAAAATTTGTATAAAATAGCATATATAAAGTGGGTTACCATATTAATCGCTATTAAGAAAGCATATATAATAGTACAACTTCATATAAATCCAAGTTTGGCATGTACTTTGAAATGCATATCAAACTTGGATTACATGGGTTTGGGATTACATGGGTATGAGATGGTGTATGTATTATTTAGTTTCAATACATATATAAAGTGTTGATGGATTTTCTTGTCTCTATTGAAGTTATAAAGCAGTGTTCTAATCACACGAAATGTTATCTTAAAAGTAAAAATAAAAAATAAAAAAATAGTACATATATAAGAAGACGACCATACTAAATGTTGTACAGTAAAGCTTATATGTAAAGCATTGCTTATACCAAATGTTATATAAACAATTGGGCGGCCTTTACTAGATGATATCCAAAAATAGGAAATATAAAGTGGTCAGTGTAGTGTATTTAAATAGCAAATACAAAGAATTTAAATCCAATATATGAATAAATGTAAACTTCAAGAGATAAAATAGAGAGATACTAGAATATAACATGTGTTGAAACACAACTCTTTATTGATATGTCAAAAGGGAGCAATGTCCACTTGCCTCTTTGAGGGGACAACCTCAAATTGAGTACAACTCTGATATTATAATAATCCTCTACAAAACATTATATAGCTTCCTACCTCTATAAATAGTTTCTCACTACCCAAACCCTAACCACCCGTCATCCCAACATTAATGAGTACCAACTACCTAGTGGGCCTTATTCAATAAGAATGACCCTTTTACATTAAGTAACCACACACTGATTACCTAATGGGCCTTATTCAAATAGGATGGCCTTGTACATTAAGAGTATGACTTTAAAGTACCCCTATGTAGGGAGGTTAGGATAGGACCTTGACATGCCCTTCTCCTTCAAATGCAATGTTGACCTCAAGATTAGAGGTGGCACCTTGGAGTTGTGTATCCTTCCACTGTATCAAGACTTCCCGAATAATGTGTTGATGCAATTGATGTTGTCTTTTGTCCAATACTACTTCTGGATGTAACCAAATGGATCCATCTTTATCAAGTTTGGGGAGTATGGTATGAATGTGGAAAGTTGTATATACTTGAGTGGATAGTAAATACCAAATGAAGTAAATACCAATGTGGGGCCCCAAACTAATTCCTTACAGAAAGATCCCTACCACTTTCTTCAAACACAACACATGAAATACTAGGTGTATCTTAGAGTGGGTTGGGAGAGCCAATCTATAAGGCAACCTATCCAATGCACTCAAGGATCTAATAGGGGCCACAAAACTTGAGTGCTAGCTTTTGGTGTCTCTTTTACTTGAGAGATGTCTACTTACAGGGCTAGAGAAGAAAAAACACATGATCCCCTTCTTCAAAATAACACTCTAAGTGATGTCAATCTACTTATTGCTTCATTCTATTTTGAGCCAGGACCAAATGTCCTTAAGTTTACAAAGAATGTTAGGGCTAGTAGTAAGAGTGATATCCACTTCCTAAACCTTGGATGTGATTAGTAAGTACGAGGCTACAAAGGGGGAATTTTGTAGTAGCACCATGATAATGAGTATTGTATCACCATTCTCTAAGGTGTAGCATTGAACCCACTAACCCTATCAGTGTGATGAAAAACATCTCAAATAAGTTTCTAGGAACTTATTAACTACCTGTGTATGATCATATGTTCGGGGATGATAAGTCGTGCTCATTTTCAATTGGGTGCCCTATAGTTTAAACAAATCTTACCATAATTTGTTGGTGAATGTAAGATCTCCAAATGTCATAGTTGACTTAGGCATGCCAAGTAATTTAAAAATATTATCCAAGAAGACTTGTGCACTGTGGACATTTAAATGGGTGTTGTAAGGCCCAAAAGTGGGAACATTTGGAAAGGCAATCAACAACTACCATGATGATAGATTTGTTGCTTTCTTTAGGAAGTCCAACTATTAAATCCATGGAAATATCAATCGAGATTGTTACAAGGATCGATAGAGGCCGCAAAGCCCCAAGGGTCTTGACCATTCACCCATGTTGCTTTAACACATGTCGCATTCAAATATGAATATATGTATGTCCTTTTTCATGCCATCCCAAAAGAATGAACACTTAACTCATTTTATATGTTTTATGAAATCCAAAGTGACCCTTAGTGGGAGAGGAAGGCAATTCCACTAACACCCATCATTTTAAAGCATAGATCTACACCAAAAATTATGCCCTATATACCTTAATGTGTAATGTCCCCATTTTGGGACATTATAACATTACAACATTTCAGTGTGTTATGCCTACCCGAGTAGCCAGAAGCAGTTTATTTGGGCCTGACTTGTATCGTTCATCATCAGGATCAATTTCGCACAACTGGGCTTTGGTTCCATTGCATTCCGACGATTTCCATAATTTTGAGTTATTATGGGTCATATCTTAATTAAATTCACTAAGAAGGTCATAATGGGCATATTACTTGGTGAAACCTCTTAGTGTAATAGCTCATCGGAATCGAGAGGAAGAGCATTACAGGATAAGATGATGAGGCGTGACTTTTAGTGGCTGAAGAAGCCATCAGGATGGATAAATCACTTTTTAGAGGCAAAATGGTTAATTAATTACTTAATTAAGTGATTTAATCAAGGAATAATAAAATAAAGTAAAAGTCACTTGGAGGGAAAAGGTCAACAACGGATTAGGGTTTCGAGAAGCTATAAAGGAAGGGTAAAGCAACCTAATTCATTATGCATTGTTATGATTTGATGTTGAGACTTCCGAGAGGAGGAGGAGAGCCGATCTTACTATTTTGTGGATTTCTGGAGGAAACCACCACCATTGATTGGTTTCAGTGTTGAGAGACACACCCTAGCCCATCGGAGATACCATCCAGGTATTTCAGCGTTCATTTCAGGAGAGTTTATTGTGGAGGGCGCAACTCAGCCAAGGAGGGCGCAAGTCATTTTGAGGGTTTAGAGATCTGCAAAAGACCGTTGTCCCGATTGCAGATTAATTCCGATCCAGTAGAGATCCAGCCAGGGCGCTTCCATTGAGCCATTCATCATCAGATTCCGATGGTGGAATCTTGTAGATCAATCCATCCAGCCATTTTGGGCGCAGTCATTCCGGACAGACATTTGGCGTTGCATGCAGGTGTTCCCTATCAGATCTGGCCAAACCCTTCCGACCCATTTCATCATTGGACGAGACGATTGTTTTGAGCTATATAGCAGCCAATTTCGACGGTGGAATCCTTTGGGGCGCATCCAGTGCCCAAGGAGGGGCGCAAACCCCCCAGGGGTCCAGATCCAGTGCCGTAGAGGTCCGATCCGAGTTCCGAAAGACAGTTATTCCAGTGTAGAGGCCAGGGTGCATTGATTGGAGCAGTTTCGAGCCCATTCTGACGGTGGATTCTTTAGATTGAGTTTTCCAGCTGGTAGCGGTTACCGTGTTTCTCCGGGATCACTCATTTTTGCCTATCTATCCGTGCATGCAGCAGATCTGTTGTCTTCTTACGGTCACGGGTATTTCTTTTGTTATTTGATTGTATTCCAGTACAGATCCAGGAGATCTGACTGACATCTAGACTCTATATTTTCAGTAGGCTATTTGTATTTCCATGCATGAACGATTATTATTCATGATATTTAGCAGTTGACATTCTATACTCTTGCATGCGTCTTTATGTGATTGTTAAACCTTCATTATGCAACATGCACATGTAATAACCGACATGTAACCACAATAACCAACATGCAAACACAATAACCGAAGAACATCTCAATCACACAGCTAAAACGCATCCAGAAACCCCCAGTGTATCAGATCTGCACGCCAGAGCAATAGAACAATAACAAATATCTTGATCAACCGGATCAGGGATATTTCAGTGGTATCAGAGCTTTAGTCCTGCCAGCCTGTGACTAAAGTCGATGAGTTCAACGAGTGACCCAGAAGGCAAAGAGGATGTGGGGAGACAGATATGAGAGGCCAGAGGGCACTGGT
>SNQJ01S0016616.1:107828-141450 GCA_010110895.2 Picea sitchensis
TGTGGAGGGCGCAGCTCAGCCAAGGAGGGCGCAAGTCATTTTGAGGGTTTAGAGATCTGCAGTAGACCGTTGTCCCGATTGCAGATTCATTCCGACCCAGTAGAGATCCAGCCAGGGCACTTCCATTGAGCCATTCATCATCAAATTCTGATGGTGGAATCTTGCAGATCGATCCATCCAACCATTTTGGGCGCAGTCATTCCGGACAGACATTTGGCGTTGCATGCAGGTGTTCCCTATTAGATCCGGCCAAACCCTTCCGACCCATTTCATCATTGGACGAGATGATCGTTTTGAGCTATATAGCAGCCGATTCCGACGGTGGAATCATTTGGGGTGCATCCAGTGCCCAAGGAGGGGCGCAAACCCCCCAGGGGTCCAGATCCAGTGCCGTAGAGGTCTGATCCGAGTTCCGAAAGACAGTTATTCCAGTGTAGAGCCCAGGGCACATTGATTGGAGCAGTTTCGAGCCCATTCTGACGGTGGATTCTTTAGATCGAGTTTTCCAGCTGGTAGCGGTTACCGTGTTTCTCCGGGATCACTCATTTTTGCCTATCTATCAGTGCATGCAGCAGATCTGTTGTCTTCTTACGGTCACGGGTATTTCTTTTGTTATTTGATTGTATTCCAATACAGATCCAGGAGATCTGACTGACATCTAGACTCTATATTTTCAGTAGGCTATTTGTATTTCCATGCATGAATGATTATTATTCATGATATTTAGCAGTTGACATTCTATACTCTTGCATGCGTCTTTATATGATTGTTAAACCTTCATTATGAAACATGCACATGTAATAACCAACATGCAACCACAATAACCAACATGCAAACACAATAATCGAAGAACATCTCAATCACACATCTAAAACGCATCCAGAAACCCCCAGTGTATCAGATCTGCACGCCAGAGTAGTAGAACAGTAGCAAATATCTTGATCAGCCGGATCAGGGATATTACATAATGTGTCATGTTGCCAAGTATATCCTGTAGGGAGATTTGGATCCACTTGTAGGTGTTGGACAACTTGAAAAACCTTGGCATTAGTCAACCATTCATGGCATACCTTTGTAATCTAATCTAGCACTAGTAATGATAAGGCTATAGTGACTCATCCTCTTCATATTTCCAAAACAAGGCATCAACCACCATCTTCTCCTAACCTTCTTATAGATGATCTCAAAATCATATTCTAACATCCTGGTGACCCACTTTTGTTGCTTCGGTGAAGACAAACGTTGTTGCAAAAGTACTTCAAGTTACGATGGTTTGTATTGATTTCAAAATTCCTCCCAAGTAGGTGATGCAGGAGTATCGTTAGCAAAACACACGTGGAGGGACAACTCAACACCCTAGCACGCCTTTTGAATTATTGTTGAGATTCTAAAAACTAGTGTTTCCTGCAAATCTTTTTGAACGAGTGATTAAAGAAGATCAAAACGCTTAGAAGCTGAAACGATCGTGTGAGATCTAGGAGTTTCACTCTTACACTTTAATGTAACGGTGCTTAAGTGGGAATTAGTTTTTTACTTTGAGAAGAGAGCAAGTCGGAAGGAACCCTAGGAGCCCTCTGGTATAAGTAGAGGTGTTGTATGCCCAAATGAGGCTGTTGAACATGATGGTAGCTAGGAATTAGTTGGGTATTGTTGTTGTTGAATTTTAAGTAGAAGTTTCTAAATGTTGTTATAGCTCATATAGATTTAGATGAATATAAAAAAGAAATATTGACCCAAATGCATGTGTCGCTATTGCTTGTTTATCTGAGTGAATGGTAAGCTATGCATTTACATTTTGTTCTTTGTTATTGTGTGCTTTCATGAATGCATAGATTTTAGTGTTGAATGTATGAATATGTGAGACTTAGATAAGTTTCAATTGTTTCTCTTCTATGAGCATGTGCAAAGAGTGCATGGTGGCTGCAAGGTGTGTGTCGACAGAGTCTATTTTGACATGGAAGCTCAGAAGAGATAACGTTGAACCATTGTCCGCAAGGAGTGCGTTGACAGAGTCTTTGGACTCAGAAGCTCGAGAGGAGTAAAAGGTTCGAAGGAGAAACAAGCTCAAAAGAGATAGTGGGAAAATCCTTCAATGGGGAGGAGCCCCTTTGAATTTCCGTGAATCAACGAGTGAGATCTGTCCAGGAGGGAACGAGATCAGTCCAGACCATTAGATATGAGATACTTGCATGGTGGTTAGATGTGGAGTCCTTCGACATTTCGTGGTTCGAAGGCTCCCAAGTGTTTAACGAGCGGATATCGTTGAAGTCACAGGGAGCGAAGCACATCCTAGCCGTTGGTTGCCGTGAGAACACGTGGCAAAAATCTGGAAGTTCCGGTAGATAGAGCTCTGAAGGAATTTATGTGGAGTGAGATGCAATCTTCGTGAAATCACAAAGATTGAAGTTGATCTGGACCGTTGTGTTGACGATTAAAATCGTAATGATGAATTATGTCGCAAAGTATTGATAAAAGCGTTATTATTTAACTATGTTAATAATATAATACTAGTAGGTGGGACCCCCTTGTAGACTAGAGGCGCAAGGATAGACATATTACACATGCTTTGTTGTTGTTTTTTATGCTGCCTACACAGTCCTACATATTTTTTACGATGCAGTGTTAATTTCATGTTGGCATGATAATAAGTGGATAATGCATTATTGTGGAACACTCTTGGTAATCACTTGCGACATTGAACAAGTTATATGGGTATGAGGGTGATGTTGTTACAACTGCTATGTTACAACTTTGTTAATAATTCTTATGTTGATTACATGACCACATGTATACAAAGGATATTCTAATGGTAGCATGATCAAAACAAAGAAAAAAACCTATGAAAAGATCCTAAAGTGTAACAAAGGGAAAGAGGTTATATGTTTGAGTTATAATAAAAGACTATATGCAAGTTCGAATGGAAAAGATAAGGGATATTAGTGTTAGTCCTAACTATTATGATATTTGTTGGTTAGTGAAGTATGCAAATTTCATGAGATTTGAATGGAGGCACATATAGCATTTTTAATATGTATTATGCCATGGAGTTATGGCAAGGATTAACGTGTAAATTATATTGGGTGGTGCACTATGCAATGGATATCGCCTCAGATTTCACGATGGTTTGGAATTGAATACACATTGGTTATATGGTTTAATTGTTGGTGAATGTGATGCTTATTGGTATGTCTCGTACTTTGAATTGAATGGGTCAGGTGGTGGAAGCGACGTGCATTTACTACACGTCACTCCATACTTTCCCTATCGTCCGTCACCCTAACATTGTTCCATTGTTGCATTTTTCGCTCTGTTGGTTGTGAAGCTCCACATTTTCAGGTTCTTGGAAGAAAGAGGCTCGACGAACTCGCCATTTAAGTGTTTTTCCACATGTATGAATCTTTTTCTCTCCATCCATGATGTATTCTCTGTTGTATGAACCAAATGATGGCTCAGTGATGCTTGGATTCTGTGTGTTCTTGAGAATTTCGACTGTGTAGATGTGTGTTATGGCTCTCTGTGATGACTGTAAAATGTTTAGGATTGCAAGCAAAGGAATGGGTTTTTTAAGTTGCGCATTGGTTGTTTGCTCAGTCAGTTTAGTATCATGATGAGTCTCTCTGGAATATTAAGTGAACGGTGGTGCAATATGGCTCTGCGTTGATGATGGAGGGTTTTGTTCTGTGTATTACTGTTAGTTAACTCGTTCCCTCACAGTCGTGGTGGTAACCCTTACCCAGTCGCAGAGGAATTGCCAACAGTTGTTGTGTTCTTTCTTCAAACCCCGAGTCATGGTTGTTGGCCCGTTCTTACTGTATTTTCAACGAAGTACCCCAAGATCCAATCTTGGTTGCCCTAACGTTAATACATGCCTGAATGGTTGTGGATTGATACAAGTTGTATTTGAGAATTCTGTCAAAAGGACGAGTGTGTCCTCACTAGTGTTGTTGTCAAGTTGTTCGACTCTTAAGGATTGGAAAGGGATGTTATATATCTGTGTTTTTTTTTATAACCGCCACTGTTAAGTTAACCCTCTCCTCTCCTCAGTAAGTGTTAAACGCATTGTGTGCACTGGGTTATTTTACTCTTCTTGTCTTTGCTCTCCTCGGGTGTTAACCATTGGTTTTGTCCAAGACTTGAAGTAATAAATAAGACTGTGTGGCTCATTGTTGTGTCTTTTTCAAAAGGTATTTTTGCATGTGGTTGATATAAGTCTCGGAAGACCTTCAGTTGTTTGTGTTGTTGTTTAAGAATGAACGAACTCTTATTGATTCCCTACAATTGATTTTGACATAGCTTGATTTAGAATCCATTGTCTTTGCTCTCCTCGGGCACCTCCCGGGGTTGTCAATAATTGGTTATCAATTAAATGGTTATGGAAGTCTTTTAAAACACATGCTCTCTCCCTGAGTCTCTGTCTCATTCTTTTATGGTTAAATTGTTGGAATAAGAATGAAACATGCACTTGCATACAGTCGAGGGTTGTCTTCCTTTTCGTTATGGTTTCGCTCACTGTGTTTTAACCAACATGGTCTTGATTGCAAATGGAAACACCTGTGTGGTTTTGCTAAGCCCGATCAGGGTTCTGGCAAGTTTAAAAAAATGATGCTTGTGTCTAGTTGGTTCTTTTCACTTCACATATTATATTGGAACATCACACAGACTACCAATTTTTTTAGAAGGAAGTTATATCCACATAGATAAGGCTCGGGTTTTATGTTTTGGTTGACTGTTGTTTTTGTGATTGATATGATGAAGACTGTGTATAATCGAACATATTTTGAATTATGTTCACATTTGAAAAGAGACTTGTGTATATTTTAATTGGGCCCGATTGTTGATTGGTAAATAGTGGATGTTGATTATTATCGTGGTGCATTATGGTTTATCAGGGATAGATGTCGAGCATATTGCTGTGCATATTTTGATTATTTAAAAAAAAAAAGGAAAAAAAAAAAGGACCAACGTTTTATTAAACATGATTGTTGAATGGAAAGGTTTTTTATATAAGTTATGATTTCATAGACTGTTATGAATTAAAGAATACTGGGAAATTTAATTATTGGAACAACAAGCAGTTTGGTATACAATTGAGAAACAATGAATGTTGGGGCTCTTTGGATTGATTTTAATACAAAATTATGATTATAGATTGTTTAATTTGTTTTATGAACAATATCCATTAAATCCCCTGTCATTTTCTCACTTTTTCGCTCATTATGAATCCCCTCACAATCCCAGATTCACTTTGCACACCTTGTTCTTAAAATTAAATTAAAATTAAATGAAAACTCTATATTACAACAATTAAAAACTAACAAAGAGAGGGATCACAACTGAAATGATTTTGTTATTGTAACACAGTCGATTGTTTAATAATTTGTTGAGCAGTAATCATGTTCTTACGCCCTTTAATTTTATCACTTTTCCGCTAAATACAACCCCCTCAAATATCCCATAACCCTTATTCACCCCTTTCTCATTGACAAGTATTAAATGAATTTTATGGATTCAATTGCATGGGTTTGATGTGATTGTTGAGACAAACTTTGTTTCATATTAAAGAGATGCCATGTATGGTTTGTTTAAGAAGCTAGTTGCTAATAAATGTTGCATACAAGATGAGCTTCTTCAACAGAGGAATCCATGGCCGAAATAACAGGGGTAGAGGGAATTGGAACAGAGGGCCTAGAAGGCCAAGATTCTCGATAAATTTTGATGGAGATCCACAAGAATTAAACTAGCTCTTCCAAGCTGGATTTTTCAATTGGATTGGACAAGGGGTAGTCCAACCTAGGTCAGAAAGGCCTCCCTTCAAACCCCGGCATGTCCCTGGTATCCATGTCCTCTCTCATGTTTCATTGCAATATGAAGTCCCTGAGAATGACGGATGGTAGAAGATTGTTCACCCAGAAGTCTCCCAACATCGTGGCTGGCCCAATATGTCTTTACCTGCTCCTCCTCCACTGGTTAACTCGAATGTCCAAATTTCCCCTGCACACTCACCTGTATAGTCCTCCCACACAAGAAAAAGACTCAAAACCAAATCCCACCACATGCATGACAAAGGAAAAGTTGTTGTTGCCCCCTCCTCTCCCTCAAGTAATTCAACCAAATCTATTTCATCCCGCATGCACTCGAGAGATGACTGTTCTCATGTCATTAGTGAGATCAAGCCTAAAGGCTCCACACAGCCTAAGGCTAATTCAGGAAGGTCAAAGGGAGACAACAACAACAAAGGGAAAATTGCCACCCAAAGTGGAAAATATGGTTTTTGAGGATTTTTATTATTGATTTGTTGAGAACAGTTGGTTGCTGAAGTTTTTGGACAACATACTATTTTTGAATATTTTGGATATTATATGTTTGGATATGGTTTAAAATACGATTGATATTTAATTTTTAAATTATGAGAATGATTATGGGAGCCACAAGGAGGGATGTGTCTTATTGATTAACTAGTTATGCTTATTTTGTTAAGCAACTAAAGGGAGTCACAAGGGGTCCCACTTACTAGTTATTATTTATTAAAAGACCCTTATTATTATTATTATTATTATATTAATTCTTCCCCTAACTAAAATTTAGTTGAGTTTTAGCTAACTTAACTAAAAGAAGTAGTTGAAATACTTCAACTAATTTGGAAGGCATAAAAGCCAAATGAGGAGGAAGAACAAAGGGGGAATAGAAGGAGAAAACATACTAAGGTTTGCTCTTGAGTTTTATTGACATAGTTCGGTTTTCATTCATTCTTCAATTCATTAAAGGCCTAATTCTCTTTTATGACAACATGGTCCTATTGTAGACAACAAGATTCAAAGTTGAATTACATCATTGAGACACTTTTTTTCAGAGGTGTTGATCTATCTTTGATAGTCTATGTAGACTTGTATGTTTATGAATTAAATTTCATGACTGATAAAGGATATTGTGCAGAGTCGAGTGGGAAGCAATCTGTGGCAAGTTGATCCATCTTTTAAAGTTCACTTTTTTACTTTCTGTCATAAGTTCTTTTGTATGGTTTTCATCGGGGACATCTAAGTTTGACTTTGGTACAATCTCCCTCAGGGATTTTTGTAAAGAGAACGATTCTTTTGATTTCTTGGAATGAAATAAGCGATTTCTATTCTGTGTCATTTGTGTTAATATGTGACTTGGTTTTTTCTTTTGTCTCCACTTTTACTTTTGCATCCATTATACTCAGAAAATTATATAAAAATGTTGAATCTTACAACAATCTTCTATTTTTAAAAATCAACCTAAGCCCTTGTAACTAATACTTGTGGATTGGAAACAAATTTTGAGGCTATAAACATAGGGTGACATTCCCCTCTATCTTGCCTTAGCCAAGCAAGATCTGAAAATGCTTGAGTAAGATTATTTTATATCGTTTCCTCCACATTTATTTTGGAGACCATACTAGGGAGATCTTCCATATCTCTCTGGTTGATTTTTATGCTTGATTATCATTGAATATAATTTTATTTCTGATATCTTTCCTTTGAATGTTTCTTTTCTTCATGATTGTACTTGTTGTAAGGCAGCCCAATATTGAGCTCGGTCTCAAAGATCAGACCAACATTGCTTTAAACTTGTTTAATACCATCTTAGAGACTGTTAATACCCAGGTTGAGCTTGAACGCTCATGGGCAGCAATTGAACAAGACATAAGTGTCCAAGAACGTTGGGAAGCTAGGCAAAGACAACCTAGGAATCAACTTTAACTTTCTTTTCCCTACAGTTGGGTCTTCTTTTCATGTCCTTAAACCCTCGTATCTATAGGAGAAGAAGAGGTTTGTCATCTGAGATTAATCCTATTGCTGAAATAGGAAGAAGAAACGTTATTTTATCAGCCCAACAAAGTACTCTAAGGAGAACTTTGTCTGATTTATCCAATTCATCTTTCTCTCCCTTTTCTTTCATTCACAAAATGGCATCTAGTGGAGGTTCTGACAGTTTTGGTGGCACTGGAGGTGCTTCTTCATCTCAGCCTTCAGCCTCGTCAGTGATTGGCAATTTGTATAGCCATCAAATTCCAGTCCAGTCAACTACAAACCCCACCAAGGTCATTAAAAAGTATGGTCTCTTCCAATTTGAGGAAGACACTACCACTACTCCATGCCATCTGTCCTCTCCACTAAATTTAGCACATGCCACTCATCCTCTTCCCAAATTCAAAGAGAATCTCCCCAAGTTTTCTGGGAATAACACAATCACTACTAATGAACACTTGGTGGCATTTTCAAATGCCTGTCATAACATAGAAGCCAATGACAATGACACTTGTATGCATTTATTTGTGAATTCCCTTGAAGGGAAGGCTACGGCCGATTTCTTTGATCTCCCTCCTAAGATTTTTTCTACTTGGGAGGAGTTAGTATATTGGTTTAAATCTACCTATGGGAAATCCAAAATCCCAATCGAGCAGTTACAGGTGTACAATAACATCGCTTATAAGGATGGTGAGACTATCAAGTTCTTCAACTTGCGTTTCACCAAATCGTACAACCAAATCCCTGATCTCATTCACCCTCGTAACCAAGCCGCTTTCATGCATTACCTTCCCTCTACCATCATAGGATTGAAGAAAAGGCCATTGATAACCTTGGTTCCGCTCTGCACACTTGTTTAGAGTATGAAGAACAACTTGAAAGAACAAGTCTTCCTAAGGGAGACTTGGTTAAACAAACAAAAATGTCTACCCTCTTACAGCTTGTACAAGACATGAATAATCAAATGATAGCGTATGAGCAGAAAGGAAATGTCCCCTCTCTTACCCTTGGAGCTTCATCTTCTTCTGCACCCCCCTTTATAAATCCAAATGAAAATAATTTTCAGCCTAAAGCTATCATGCCTCATAGTTGGTGTAACGTTTGCGAGGAACACCATGAACAAAGTACATGTGAGGTAAAGAAGAGTGCCAGAGATAAAATATTTGGTAAGAGACCTGAAACTACAATTGTTTTCCTAGACTTTGCAGAGCCAAAGGATGCCATGATCATAAATAATAGGAATAAATCCTATGCTCCAAAAAGCAAATATGATCCTCCCCACACTTCTTCTAGCCCAATATCATCTTCACCAACTGCTACTGTCCAGGTTCCTAAGGCTCCTGACGGTCAAGGAACTATCTCCCCTCTTCCCTCTTCCAAATACAACATTCTAAATCAATTGGCCAACATCAAAGAAGATGCTACCCTCCCGAACATGGTTGTCGTCCCTGAACAACAGAAGCATCTTAAACATTTCATGGAAGGAAAATCTTCCATTGTAGCCAACCTCTCTGAAGAGGTAGATGAAGAGGATTCATCTGTATATAAAGTAGGTGTACATAACTTTAGACACCCTGTAAAAAAAAACCTATTTTATATTTTTGTAAACATTATGGATAAGATTTCCCATTGTTGTCTCATTGACGACGGCTCAGGCCCAAGTGTAATGTCGAAAATTATTATGGAAGAGCTAGGCTTGTCTTGTACAAATGAGAATGACAGAAGCATGCTCTCTTATAATAGTTTACAACAAACGAACATAGGTGAAATCAAGGACGTGACCTTGGTTTTGTGCGTGCATCCCGAAATAAGGACAACCCTTAATATTCAGGTAATAGATATGCCAATGAGTAATTACTTGATCATCTTAGGAAGAGATTGGCAAGCTTTGACATGTGGATATATTTCACTTGACAGGACACACTTATCCGTTCCTCGGAATGGTAAAAACATCATAGACATAAGAGAAGGGAGAATTTCACCTTACATAGAAAGCATCCCACAGCCTAATGTGAATTACATCGAGGAGGAACTAGGAGTGTATTCCATCTTTGCAGATGAGGACAACACTACCTTGGAACAAATCGACTTAGAAGATGGGATGTGGCATATGCACTTTGATGGTTCATGCTCTAATGAAGGAAACATGGCTAGTATTATCTTGTACTCTCCTGTGTGTAAAATTCATAACTTTTCCTATAGGTTAGAGTTTGCATACACAAACAATGTCACTGGATTTGAAGCATTACTTCTAGGCATTGAAAATGCCTATAATCTGGGTTGTGGTCACCTTACAGTTTTTGGGGATTCTGAACTTGTTGTAAACTTTGTTCGTGAGATATACTCTCCTAACAACAAGTTAATGAAACGTTACACCCAAACTGTTTGGGCACTTATCTCGAACTTACTATCTTTCAACATCACTCATGTTAAAAGGGAATTGAACTCAATGGCTGACATGTTAGTTGTTTTTGCAACCTCTCCTACTCGACAACTTCTGCCACAAAGACTTGATTGTACCTTTCAATCTTTCTATCGTCTGCACATCCTTAACAACATAGGGTCATGGAAGGTCTTTCCTAGTGATGAGAGCATATGTGCTTTCATTCAAAATGAACCTTATAAGCCTAAGGAAATTATATCGATGGGAGGTAACAAAATTCCTAAAGGCTTGACTCCTCTAGAAAGTTCATTTTCATCGAGTGATGTAGGCAACGAAGAAAAACATAAAGAAGAGGAGTCAAAAAGGAAAGTGGGTGAAACCATTTCCTTGAACATTGGAACACCCGAGTCTCCAAAAAATGTTAAAGTAGGTGCCCAATGTTCTGATGAAGAAAAATTGAAGTTCGCTAAGCTGCTTGGTGAATTTCAAGATGTTTTTGCTTGGTCTTATGAGGATCTTCGTGGTATTGATCCTGCTCTTATACAATATGTCATTCCTATCAAGGAGGGTATAAAACCAGTTAGGGAAAAAAAAAGACCCATTAACCCTGCACTGGAAGCAACTATTCGAAAGGAGTTGGAAAAACTCTTGAAGGCTGGGATCATTTTCTCGGTTAAGTATTCTGAGTGGGTTTCCAATTTGGTTCTCGTTCGAAAAACAAGTGGTCAGATCAGATTATGCATAGATTTTCACGCATTGAATAGGGATAGTATAAAAGATCACTTCCCTCTTCCTAATATGGAAATGATTTTGCAACAAGTTGCAAGGTCACAGATGATGTCCTTACTTGACGGTTTTTCTGGTTGCAATCAAATCAAGGTAAAAAGGACAGATAAATATAAAACCACTTTTATTACTCGTCGGGGCACTTTTGCTTATGAACGTATGCATGTTGGCTTATCAAATGCAGGTGCCACTTTTCAAAGAGCTATGCAAATAAATTTTGATGATTTGATTGACAAAATTATTCAGATTTATCTTGATGACTTAACTGTGTATTCTAAAAACCGATCGGATCATTTCAGTCATCTTAGAAAGATTCTCATGCGATGAAGGAAAATTGGCATTTCTCTTAATCCTTCTAAGTCTATTTTTGGCGTTACCAAGGGAAAGCTCCTTGGACACATTGTCTTTGATTCATGAATAAGCATTGATCCTGAAAGGATTGTCGCTATCCTAAATCTGCCTGCTCCCACTTCCAAGAAGGAGGTCCAAGATTTCATGGGTGTTATTAACTTTGTCTGTAGGTTTGTTCCTAATTTTGTTGTAATGGTCATCTTAAGTAAGATCGTTCCTTTTCTTGGACAGATGATGTCGAAAATTATTTTGTAGGGATCAAGAAAACAATCAGTTCGACACCGATTTTTGCGAAGCCAGATTTTGAAAAATAATTTATGGTATATACTAATTCCACAGAGGAAGCAGTTTATGCTATCCCCATGCAATGTGATGACCAAGGTAATGAAAAAACAGTGGGTTACATGAGTCAAATCTTGTCTGATGACGAGTTTAAATATTCTTTTATTGAAAAACATGCTTTCGCTCTTGTTAAAGCTGTTAAAAAATTTCGCCACTTCATCTTAGGTAAGCACACATTGGTAAAAATCCATTTACCCATTGTCAAGTTTTTGCTCTCACTAGCTTATCTTTCGGGGAAGCTTGCACATTGGCTTGCCAAGATCTAGGAGCATGATTTAACTATCGTTACTTGTAACACCATCAAGGGATGTGACTTAGCCCTTCACTTAGCTCAGCATGATGAAACTAGTGAAGAAATTGATGAACAAGATAGCTCTGTATCAACACTGTTCTACATTGATAATCAAATCCTTCCTGTATCTAAACATCCTTGGTATAAAAATTTGGTTTACTATTTGCAAAATCAAAGATGTCCAGAAAACTTAGACACTCATCAAATAAGAAGGCTCCCTCTTGAATCTGCTAGATACGTCATTATAGGAGACTTCTTGTTTAGAAGATATGTTGATGGTATGTTGTTTCGTTGTGTAAACCATGAGGAAGCACATAAATTGTTGCAAGAAACTCATGGTTCTTAAAATTATGTTATTCATGTAGGAGGTCATTTTTTTGCTAAAACTACTGGCCTTCAATCTTTCATGATTCTTATGTTTTTTCAAGATCTTGTGACAAGTGCCAAAAATTTGCTAGGAAAGAACGTCTTTCAACCATGCCTTTACAATCTGTCCTCCTGGACTTTCCTTTTTCAAAATGGGGTTTGGACTTTATTGGTCCTATTAATCCTCCGTCTTCAGCAGGACACGTCTTTATCTTGACAACCACAGACTATATTACAAAATGGGCTGAAGTTGTCCCGCTTAAACATTCTTAGGTGATTTCTTTCCTTGAAAATAATATTTTTTTTCAGATTTGGTCTTCCTTTGGAAATTATTATAGATAATGGTCCCGCTTTTATTTCTGCTAAGCTGACCCAATTTTTAGCTAACTTGGGGGTTAAACATTTTACCTCATCAGCTTATTACCCCCAAGGAAATGGGCAGGCCAAGTCTACCAATAAGAATCTGGTAAGAATTATCAAAAGGCTCATCGAAGATAAGCCTCGTCAATGGCACACTCTCCTCACTTACGCCCTTTGGGTAGATCGAACTACCGCGAAGGTGAACACTGATTGCACTCATTTCCAGCTTGTTTATAGTCAAGAAGCCATTTTGCCTACTGAGATGGAACTTTCCTCCTTAAGGTTAATGCTACAAGTTGAAGAATTAAATTCTTCTAATGTTTCTCAAAGAATGAATGCACTTTTGGCTTTAGAGGAGCAAAGGACGTTTGCCTTGGATAATATAAAGAGAAGACAACGAACTGTTGAAAAATATTTCAACAAGAGTGTCAAAGCTGTCAAGTTTAAAGACAATGAGAAGGTATTGTTGCGGGATTCAACTCACACTGATAGAGGAAGCCATTCAAAGTTTCAAAAATTATGGTTGGGTCCTTTTAAGATCACTTTTGTGCTGGGCGCAAATTCTTACATTCTAAAGGACTTACAAGAACGATTGTTTTCCTACAACACTAACGATTCCCACTTAAAACATTACGTGGAACCAACTTGAAGAGTTTAACGTTGTTTGGAGTGTTTCTGTATTATAGTAGTTTTCATTTCTGCTTTTACATTAGTAGTTTTTCATTTCTGCTTTTACATTTCTAGTTTTCCATTTCTGTTATTTCATTTTCTGTCATTTCATTTTTGCTTATTTCAATTTTGTTGTTTCATTTCTGCTATGACATTTCTTACTTTTTATTCTTTTTGACTTCATTTCTTGTTAAAATAAAATGTTGGATCAGTTTTGCCACAACAATGCTTCTGCAAAGTATTGTTAATCAATAACAATCAAGATTACACAGTTGTCACGATGTTCCCCTTGAAGGAATCATTGAAATTGTTATCTGCTTCCACTGTTGTTTTATGAGATTGTTGGTTTTATCCTTCTTTTGCTTTCCTTTTCTTCATCCATTTAGAGATTCAAAAGAGAAAGTTCAAAAAAAAATTCTCCTTGAAGTCAAGAACAATTTTTAGTTGAATGATTATGTTTACGGGGATAAACCCCCTCATACTTAACACTTTCCATGAGTTATTCCAAAATTCCCGATCATTTTCCCCTTAAATCCGCTCACTTCCCCCTGTCGCATAATCATTCTAATTTATATCTTCTTGATCTGATGTTACTTGGTCTATGAAACCAGACATTCCGAGTTCTTAATCTGTTAGAAACAGATTTCCCTGTGGAGTCGCCAGTTTGTTGACGATTAAAATAGTAACGATGAATTCCGCTGCAAAATATTGCTAAAAGTGTTATTATTTAACTATGTTAATAATATAATACTAGTAGGTGGGACCCCCTTGTAGACTAGAGGCGCGAATATAGACATATTACACATGCTTTGCTGTTGTTTTTTATGCTGCCTACACAATCCTACATTTCTTTTACGATGCAGTCTTAATTTCATATTGCCATGATAATAAGTGGATAATGCATTATTGTGGAACACTCTTGGTAATCACTTGCGACATTGAATAGGTTATATGGGTATGAGGGTGATGTTGTTATGGCTGCTATGTTACAACTTTGTTACTAATTCTTATGATGATTACCTCACCACATGTATACAAAGGATATTCTAATGGTAGCATGATCAAAACAAAGAAAAAAAACTATGAAAAGATCCTAAAGTGTAACAAAGGGAAAGAGGTTATATGTTTGAGCTATAATAAAAGACTATATGCAAGTTCTAATGGAAAAGATAAGGGATTTTAGTGTTAGTCCTAACTATTATGATATTTGTTGGTTAGTGGACTATGCGAATTTCATGAGATTTGAATGGAGATGCATATAACATTTTTAATATGTATTATGGCATGGAGTTATGGCAAGGGTTAACGTATCAATTATATCAGGTGGCGCACTATGCAATGGATATCGCCTCAGATTTCATGATGGTTTGGCATTGAATACACATTGGTTATATGGTTTAATCATTGGTGAATGTGATGCTTATTGGGTTGTCTCGTACTTTGAATTGAATGGGCCAGGTTATGGAAGCGACGTGCATTTATTGCACGTCACTCCATACTTTCCCTATCGTCTGTCACCCTAGCATTGTTCCATTGTTGCATTTTTCGTTCTGTTGGTTGTGAAGCTCAACATTTTTCAGGCTCTTGGAAGAAAGAGGCTCGGTCAACTCGCAATTTAAGCGTTTTTCCACAGGTATGATTCTTTTTCTCTCCATCCATGATGTATTCTCTGTTGTATGAACCAAATGATGGCTCAGTGATGCTTGGATTCTATGTGTTCTTGAGAATTTCGACTGTGTAGATGTGTGTTATGGCTCTCTGTGATGTCTGTAAAATGTTTAGGATTGCAAGCAAAGGAATAATAAGTTTAGTATCATGATGGGTCTCTATGGAATAATAAGTGAATGGTGGTGCAATATGGCTCTGCATTGATGATGGAGGGTTTTGTTCTGTGTATTATTGTCAATTAACTTGTTCCCTCACATTCATGGTGGTAACCCTTACCCAGTCGCAGAGGAATTGCCAATAGTTGTTGTGTTCTTTCTTCAAACCCCGAGTCGTGGTTGTTGGCCCATTATTACTGTATTTTCACCGAAGTACCCCAAGATCCAATCTTGATTGGCCCTAATGTTAATACATGCCTGAATGGTTGTGGATTGATACAAGTTGTATCTGAGCGTTCTGTCAAAAGGACGAGTGTGTCCTCACTGGTATTGTTGTCAAACTGTTCAGATCTTAAGGATTGGAAAGGGATGTTATATCTCTGTGTTTTATTTTATAAATGCCACTGTTAAGTTAACCCTTGCCTCTCCTCTGTAAGTGTTAAACGCATCGTGTGCATTGGGTTATTTTACTTTGCCTGTCTTTGCTCTCCTCACGTGTTAACCATTGGTTCCATCCAGGACTTGAAGTAATAAATAAGACTGTGTGGCTCACTGCTGTGTCTTTTTCGAAAGGTATTTTTTCCTGTGGTTGATATAAGTCTCGGAAGACCTTCAACTCTCTGTGTTGTTGTTTAAGAATGAACGAACTCTTGTTGCTTCCCTGCATTTGATTCTGACAGATCTTGATTTAGACTCCATTGTCTTTGCTGTCCTCAGGCACCTCCCAGGGTTGTCAAGAATTGGTTACCAATTAAATGGTTATGGAAGTCTTTTAAAACACATGCTCTCTTGTTGAGTCTCTGTCTCGTAATTGTATGGTAGAATTGTTGGAATAAGAATGAAACAGGAACTTGCATACAGTCGAGGGTTGTCTTCCTTTTCGTTATGGTTTCTCTCATTGTGTTTTTACCAACGTGGTCTTGATTGCAAATGGAAACACCTGTGTGGTTTTGCTAAGCCCGATCAAGGTTCTGACAAGTTTTAAAAAATGATGCATGTGTGTAGTTGGTTCTGTTCACTTCACATATTATATTGGAACATCGCACAGACTACCAATTGTTTTAGAAAGAAGTTATATCCACAAAGATAAGGCTCGAGTTTTATGTTTTGGTTGACTATTGTTTTTGTGATTGATATGATGAAGACTATGTATAATCAGACATATTTTGAAGTCTGTGCACGTTTGAAAAGAGACATGTGTATATTTTAATTGGGCTCGATTGTTGATTTGTAAACAGTGGATGTTAATTATTATCGTGGTGCATTATGGTTTATCAAGGATAGATGTCGAGCATATTGCTGTGCATTTTTTGATTATTAAAAAAAAAAAAAGGAAAAAAAGAAAGAAAGAAGGGATCATCATTTTATTAAACAAGACTGTTAAATGGAAAGGTTTTTTTTATATAAGTTTTGATTGTAGAGACTGTTATGAATTAAGGAATTCTGGGAAATTTAATTATTGGAACAACAAGTAGTTTGGTATACAATTGAAAAACAGTGAATGTTGGGGCTCTTTGGATTGATTTTAATACAAAGTTATGATTATTGATTATTTAATTTGTTTTATGAACAATATCCATTAAATCCCCTGTCATTTTCTCACTTTTTCGCTCATTACGAATCCCCTCACAATCCCAGATTCACTTTGCATGCCCCGTTCTTAAAATTAAATGAAAACTCTGTATTACAACAATTAAAAACAACATAGAGATGGATCAGAGCTGATATGATTTTTTTATTGTAACACAGTCGATTGTTTAATAATTTGTTGAGCAGTAATCATGTTCTTACTCCCTTTCATTTTATCACGTTTTCGCTAAAAACAACCCCCTCAGATATCCCATAGCCCTTATTCACCCCTTGCTCATTGACAAGTATTAAATGAATTTTATGGATTAGATTGCATGGGTCTGTTGTGATTGTTGAGCCAAACTTCGTTTCATTTTAAAGAGATGTCATGTATGGTTTGTTTAAGAAGCTAGTTGTTAATAAACGTTGCATACATGATGATATTCTTCAGCAGAGGAAGCCATAGCCGAAATAACAGGGGCAAAGGGAATTGGAATAGAGAGCCTAGAAGACCAAGATTCTCGATACATTTTGATGCAGATCCACAAGAATTAAACCAACTCTTCCAAGCTATATTTTTCAATTGGATTGGACAAGGGGTAGTCCAACCTAGGCCAGAAAGGCCTCCCTTACAACCCCAACATGTCCCTGGTATCCCTGTCGCCCCTCATGTTTCATTGCAACCTGAAGTCCCTAGAATGACGGATGGCAGGAGATTGTTCACCCAACAGTCTCCCAACATCGTCGCTGGCCCAATTTGTCTTTACCTGCTCCTCCTCCACCAGTAAACCCGAATGTCCAAATTTCCCTTGCACACTCACTTGTACTGTCCTCCCATGCAAGCAAAAGACTCAAAACCGAAGCCCAACACACGCATGACAAGGGAAAAGTTGTTGCTTCCCCCTTCTCTCCCTTCAGTGATTCAACCAAATCTGTTTCATCCTGCATGCACTTGAGAGATGGTTGTTCTCATGTCATCATTGAGATCAAGCCTAAAGGCTCCACACATCTTAAGGCTAATTCAGGAAGGACAAAGGGAGACAACAACAACAAAGGGAAAATTGCCTCCCAAAGTGACAAATATGGTTTTTGAGGATATTTTATTATTGATTTGTTGAGAACGGTTGATTGCTGAAGTTTTTGGACAACATACTATTTTTGGATATTTTGGATATTATATGTTTGGATATGGTTTAAAATATCATTGATATTTAATTTTTAAATTATGACAATGATTATGGGAGCCACAAGGATTGATGTGTTTGATTGATTAACTAGTTATGTTTATTTTGTTAAGCAACTAAAGGGAGTCACAAGGGGCCCCACCTACTCGTTATTGTTTATTAAAAGACCCTTATTATTATTATTATTATATTATTTCTTCCCCTAACTAAAAGTTAGTTGAGTTTTAGCTAACTTAACTAAAAGAAGTAGTTGAACTACTTCGACTAATTTGGGAGGCATAAAAACAAAATGAGGAGGAAGAACAAAGGGGGAATAGAAGGAGAAAATATACTAAGGTTTGCTCATGAGTTTTATTGAGATAGTTCAGTTTTCATTCATTCTTCAATTCATTAAAAGCCTAATTCTCTTTTATGACAGCAAGGTCCTATTGTAGACAATAAGATTCAAAGTTGAATTACATCATCGAGACACTTGTTTTTAGAGGTGTTGATCTATCTTTGATAGTCTGTGTAGACTTGTCTATTTATGAATTAAATTTCATGACTAATAAAGGATATTGTGCAGAGTCAACTGGGCAACAATCTGTGGCGAGTCGATCCAACTTTTAAAATTCAGTTTTTTACTTTATGTCAGAAGTCCTTTTGTATGGTTTTCATCAGGGACATCTAATTTTGACTTTGGTCCAAGCTCCCTCGGGGATTTTTGTAAAGAGAACAATTCTTTTGATTTCTTGGAATGAAATAAGCGATTTTTGTTCTATCTCATCGGTGTTAATATGTGACTTGGTTTTTGCTTTTGTCTTCACATTTACATTTGCATCTGTTATATTCATAAAATTATATAAAAATGTTGAATTTTACAATGATCTTCTTTTTCTAAAAATCAACCTAAGCCCTTGTAACTAATACTTGTGGATTAGGAAACAAATTTTGAGGCTATAAACATAGGGTGGCATTCCCGTCTATCTTGTTTTAGCCAAGCAAGATATGAAAATGATTGAGTAAGATTATTTTATTTCTTTTCCTCAACACATTGGATCCAGGAGGACACACAATAGAGATATGTGTGTTCTGACAGAAGGGAACTTCGGGGAAACCTAGAGGTGAAGGCACGAGAAGTCCTGAAGGTTGAAGCATCAAACCCCATCGAAACCGTCCGTTGGAGAAGGACGTGTGGCGCTTGATCCACAGATTCATGGAAAGTTTATTTTGGGGGAAAAGGAGTTGAGACGCTCTGAATTCTCGAAGTCCAAAGTCTGAACGGATCACAGTCGTTGGTTGAGGGAGAGACGAGAGTCATCGATCTGCCTAGGCAAGTTTGCGGTTTGGGGTTAGGAGGAAGAGTATTGCAGCTGTTACCAAAAAAAAAGTCTGAGACCGAAGTCTGAGCACCTGTCAGGGTTTAACCTCGGTCATAGCTTGAGGTCATATGTGGAGAAGGGATAGCGAACAAGAGCTAGTGCCCCAAACTCAAAATTTTTGAAAAGCGCTTAGGAAGGGGCCCACGGGTGCCATACGATTTGCGCCTATGTTCACAGAAGGACCTATGTTCGATTCAGAGTGAGGCCAATAAGGTCTCAAGGAGCTTGTTGACGATTGAAATCGTAACGATGAATTCCACCCACAAAGTATTGTTGAAGCCCTATTATTTAAATATGCTAATAATATAATACTTTTAGGTGGGACCCCCTTGTAGACTAGAGGCGCAAGGATAGACATATCACACATTTTTTGTTGTTGTTTTTTTATGCTGCCTACACAGTCCTACATTTTTTACGATGCATTTTTGGTTTCATTTGACATGGAATAGGTGGATGATGCATTTTGTGGAATGCTTTTTGCGATCCAAGACAGTTTTATGGTTATGAGGAGAATGTTATTTACAGTTGCTATGATTTAACCTTGTCGCTAATCCTTATGATCAATTACCTATCCACATACATGCAAGAGATATTTTAATGGTAGCATGATTAAAACAAAGAAAAAATCCTAAAAGGTAACAAAAGGAAAGAATTTATATGTTGAGTTATGATAAAGGACTATATACAAGTTCGAATGGAAAAGTTAAAGTATATTAGTGTTAGTCCTAACTATTATGCTATTGTTGGTTAGTAGACTATGTGAATTTCATTAGATTTGAATGGAGGCGCATATAGCATTTTAATATGTATTATGGCATGGAGTTATGGAAAGGGTTAACGTGTAAATGATATTGGGTGGCGCACTATGCAATGGATATCATCACATATTTCATAATGGTTTGACATTGAATACATGGTTTAATTGTTGGTGAATGTGATGTTTATCGGGTTGTATCGTACTTCGAATTGAATATGCCAGGTGATGGAAGCGACATGCATTTACTGCACGTCACTCCATACTTCCCCTATCGCCCGTCACCTTAGCATTGTTCCATTGTTTCATTTTTCACTTTGGGTTGTGAAGCTCTGCATTTTCAGGCTCTTCGAAGAAACAAGGGTCAGCAAACTCGCCATTTAAGCATTTTGCCACAAGTATGATTCTTTTTCTCTCCATCCACGAGGTATTCTCTGTTGTAAGCAAAAGATTAAGAGTTGGGACAGAATGGTAGCCAAGCTGAAGGCTAAGTTCATACCCAAAGATTATCAAATAAATTTGTTCAGGAAATTATAGAACCCGAGACAGAAGGGAATGACAGTGAAAGAATACACAGAGGAGTTTTACAGGCTAAAGATCGGGACTGGACAGAAGGAGAAAGATGATGAGAAAGTTTATGGGTGTATAAATGGCATGAGGTATGAGATCCATGATGAAATCAACTTGATGACAATGAGGAAAGTGGAGGATGCTTATCAGATGGCACTAAAGGAAGAAGAGAAGTTGGCTAGGAAAAAGAGCCAACGAGGCAGAGGAAGAAGTCCAAACAGAGGTAAGGGAATTGCCTAGGACAAGGCACATAAGTCTAAGGGTGAGACTGAAAAACCACATAGTCAGTCAGAAAGAGGAGGAAGTTCCCAAGGGAGACAAAGTGGTGGAAGAAATTATTTTCCTAGAGGAAGAGGAAGAGGCAGGGGAGGAGAGGTAAGGTATTATGCCTGTGGAAAGACAGGACACATGTCTTGGGAATGTCTCGAGAAAAAGAAAGAAGGAGGTGAAGCTCACATTTCGGAAGCACGTAAGTTGAATGTTGAAGCAGAAGGTGTAGAAGATGGAAGATCCCTGATGTTGAAGAAAGTTCTCTTGAAACTAGAGCCAGAGGTTGAAAAGCCAGTTCAGAGGAAGAGTTTGTTCAGAATTGCTTGCAAGACTAAAGATAGAGTCTGCAAAGTGATAATTGACAGTGGGAGCACTGATAACTTAGTATCCACATAGATGGTAGAGAAATTGGAGCTAGAGACAACTGCACATCCGAATCCATAAAAAGTCTCATGGTTGCAAAAAGGTCACCAGGTAATGGTCACTAAACAATGCCTCATTGATTTTAAAATAGGAGGGTATAGAGATGAGATTTTGTGTGATGTAATTCCCATGGATGTATGTCATGTTTTGTTGGGGAGACCATGGCAGTTTGACAAGAATGTCATTCATGATGGGAGAAAAAATACTTATACTTTGGAGAAGAATGGTAGGACACACATGTTGCTATCAATAAAAGAGAAGAAAGTAAAGGAAGAAGACAACACAAGTATACTTCTCATGAGTGGGAAGGAACTCCTGAATGAAGTTAAGAAGGAACAAGAGATGCAGTTTGTTTTGGTGAGGAAACCCAAAGTTATCTTTACAACTACTTCTATGGATAATTTGCCTGAGGAAGTTCAGGAGTTGTTGGAGAATTTTGCTGACATAGTAGTGGATGAGTTTCCAAATTCATTGCCACCCATCAGAAGTACCAGCCATCACATTGATCTAATACCAGGAGCAAGTCTGTTGAACAAAGCAACATATAGATTGACACCTCAAGAGTATGAGGAGGTAAAGAGGCAAGTCCAAGATTTATTAGACAAGGGTTTGGTCAGAGAAATCTCGAGTCCATGCGCATTATCAATTGTGTTGAGTCCGAAGAAAGATGGAGGATGGAGAATGTGTATAGACTCAAGAGCCATAAACAAGATCACCATTAGGTACATATTTCCCTTGCCAAGGATGGATGACTTAATGGATTGTTTAAGTGGGGCAATTTTTTTTTCAAAGATAGATTTGAAAAGTGGATATCACCAAATAAGGATGAGAGAAGGTGATGAATGGAAAACAACCTTCAAGACAAATGAAGGGTTGTATGAGTGGCTTGTTATGCCATTTGGTTTGACAAATGCCCCAAGTACTTTTATGAGATTGATGAATGAGGTCTTGAAATATTTCATAGGTAAGTTTGTGATTGTATATCTGGATGATATATTGGTCTTCAATAAAACTGAAGAAGCGCAATTGAGACATCTGACATTAGTGATGAGAAGACTACAACAGGAGAAGTTGTTGATAAATTTGAAGAAGTCCTCTTTTATGAAGACAAGACTCATTTATTTGGGTTTTGTGATCTCTTCAAATTAATTGAAGATGGATCTAGAAAAGGCGAGAGCAATCAAAGAATGGCCATCACCAAGAAGCATATTTGAGGTGAGAAGCTTCCATGGATTAGAAGGTTTCTATAGGAAGTTTATTAGAAATTTCAGTGGAATTTGTGCACCAATATTGGATATAGTGAAGAAGAGGCACAAGTCTTTTAAGTGGATAGAAGAGGCTGAGAAAAGTTTCAAGATATTGAAGGAGAAGATAACAGAACAACCAATTATTCTCTTGCCAAATTTCAGGAAGACATTTCAAGTAAGGTGTGATGCTAGTGGAGTTGCAATTGGAGCATTCTTGAGCTAAGATAATAGGCCTATTGCATATTTCAGTGAGAAATTGAATGACACTAAGAAGAAGTACTCCACATATGATAATGAATTTTATGCAATAATTCAAGCCTTGAAGAAATGGAGGCACTACCTTGTTCCAAAAGAATTTGTTTTGTATAGCGATAATCATGCATTACAATTCATAACGAGACAGGAGAAGTTAAATCAAAGACATGCTAAGTGGATAGAGTTTATGCAAAATTTCACTTTTGTCATTAAACATATTTCTGGTAATGCTAACAAAGTTGTTGATGCATTGAGCATGAGATGTCTGATTCTACAAGAATTTCAAGTGAAGAACTTAGGGTTTGAACACCTTAAGGAGATGTATAATGATGATCCAGATTTTAAAGAAGCATATGAAGCATGTGTGAATCTTGTGATCAGAGACAGAAGTCAATGGACAAAATATATGATTCAAGATGGATTGGTGTTTAAAGGTTTCCAGTTGTGCATACCAAAGTGTTCAATGAGAGAAAATATGCTGAAGGAAAAGCATAGTGGAGGTCTAGCAGGACATTTCGGAAATGACAAGACATTTCCACAGTTGAACAGTTCATACTATTGGCCAAGTATGAGAGAAAAGGTGAAGAAGTTTGTAAACAGATGTAAAATTTTCCAGTATGCAAAAGGAAAGAAACAGAACACTGGATTGTATCAGCCATTGTCTATTCCAGATAGGCCTTGGGATGCAATAGGCATGGATTTTGTGTTGGGATTGCCAAGAAAACAAAGGGGAAGTGATTCCATATTTGTTGTGGTTGATAGATTCTCAAAGATGGCACACTTTATCCCATGCCAGAAGACTGGTGATGCACCACACCTTGCAAATTTGTTTTTCAAGGAAGTTGTAAGACTTCATGGGTTGCCTAGGAGTATTGTCTCAGATAGGGACACTAAATTCGTTGGTCATTTCTGGAGAACATTATGGAAGAAGATGGGGACAGAACTGTCTTTTAGTTTAGCATATCACCCTCAAACGGATGGATGGACCGAGGTGGTAAATCAAAGTTTAGGAGATTTGTTGAGGAGTTTGGTCATTGAACATCGTAGCAAGTGGGATCAAATTATGTCACAAGTAGAGTTTGCATACAATGACTTAATGAACATAAGTATGGGAAAGAGTCCATTCCAGATAGTGTACGTAATGAAGCCAAGAGGAGTATCATAATTGAGAGATCTGAAGCAGAGTGAATTTAGAAGTGTTGGAGCAAAAGACTTCACTGCAGAAATGCAAAAGCTTCATACTCAGATCAAAGAGAAGTATCAGAAAAATAATGTAGAGTATAAACGCAAAGTTGACCAGCACATAAGATAACTTCAATTTGAAGTGGGAGATCAAGTTTTAGCACACTTGAGGAAAGAAAGGTTCCCAAGGGCAACATATAACAAACTAAAGCTGAAGAAGATTGGATTGTGCAAGATCCTAAGAAAATTTGGTAACAATGCTTATGAGATAGAGCTGCCAAAGGATGTGGGTATATCACCCATATTTAACACTTCAGACATGTATCCTTACATGGAATATGGCATAGAAAGATCAGAAGATCAACTAGAGATTCAGTGGGAGAGGCAAATGCCTATAACAAAGAAGCCACAGATGGAGAAGATCACTGATCAGAGGATTGGTAAGAGGACCAAGATAAAGACCTATTTTGAGTATTTGGTAAAATGGAAGGGACACCCACTAGAAGATGCTAGTTGGGTAAATGAAGTTGATATCCAGAAGCATGGAAATTCGGTGCAGGAGCTCATGGACAGGAGTCCATGAATTTTTGCTCAGAGGAGTATGATGCAGGAGCATTGTCAACAAAACACACGTGGAGGCACAACTCAACGCCCTGGCGCATATTTTGAAGTATTGTTGAGATTCTAAAAACTAGCGTTTCCTGCAAATCTTTTTGAACTGATGATTAAAGAAGATCGAAACGCTCAGAAGCTGAAATGATCACGTGAGATCCCTGAGTTTCACTCTTAGACTTTAATGTAATGGTGCTTAAGTGGGAGTTAGTTTTTTACTTCGAGAAGAGAGGTAGTCAAAGGGAACCCTAAGAGCCCTCTGGTATAAGTAGAGGTGTTGTATGCCTAAATGAGGCTGTTGAACATGATGGTAGCTAGGAATTAGTTGAGTATTGTTGTTGTTGAATTTTAAGTAGAAGTTACTAAATGTTGTTATATAAATTTAGATGAATATAACAAATACATATTGACCCAAATTCATGTGTCGCTTTTGCTTGTCTATCTGAGTGAATGATAGGCTCTATGTTTACATTCAGTTCTTTGTTATTTTGTGCTTTCATGAATGCATAGATTTCAGTGTTGAATGTATGAATCTGTGAGACCTAGATAAGTTTCAATTGTTTCTCTTCTACAAGATTGTGCAAGGAGTGCATGGTGTCCGCAAGGTGTGCGTCGATAGAGTCTATTTCGACTTGGAAGCTCAAAAGAGATAACATTGAACCATTGTCCACAAGGAGTGCATTGATCGAGTCTTTGGACTCAGAAGCTCAATAGGAGTAAAAGGTTCGAAGGAGAAACAAGTTCAGAAGAGATAGCGGGAAAATTCTTCAATAGGGAGGAGCCCCTTTGAATTTTTGTGAATCAACGAGCGAGATTCGTCTAGGAGGGAACGAGATTAGTCCAGACCGTTAGATTTGAGATAGTTGCACGGTGGTTAGCTGTGGAGTCCTTTGAAATTTCATGGTTCGAAGGTTCTCAAGTGTTTAACAACTAGATATCGCCGAAGTCGTGAGGAGCGAAGCGAATCCTAGCCGTTGGTTGTCATGAGAACACGTGGCAGAAATCTGGAAGTTTTGGGAGATAGAGCTCAAGAGAAATTTATGTGGAGTGAGATGCAATCTTCGCGAAGACTGAAGTTGATCTGGATTGTTGGATCCAGGAGGAAGTGCGGCAAAGATCCGTGTGTTCTTGCAGAAGGGAACTTTTGGGAAATCAAGAGGTGAAGGTGTGAGAAGTCTCGAAGGTTGAAGCATCGAACCCCATCAGAACCATCCATTGGAGAAGGACGCGTGGCGCTTGATCCACAGGTTCGTGGAAAATTTATTTCGAGGGAACATGAGTTGAGACGCTTTGAACTCCCGAAGGCCGGATTCTGAACGGATCACGACCGTTGGCTGAGGCAGAGATGAGAGTCGTCGATCTGCTTAGGCGATTTCGCGGTTTGGGGTTAGAAGGAAGAGTGTTGCAGCTGTTACAAAAAGAAACAGTCGGAGACCGAAGTTTGAGCGCCTGTCAGGGTTTAACCTCGGTCATAGCCCAAGGTCATATGTGGAGAAGGGCTAACAAACAAGAGCTAGTGCCCAAAAGTCAAAATTTTTGAAAAGCGCTTAGGAAGGGGCCCATGGGTGCCATACGATCTGCGCCTACGGTGACAAAAGGGCCTGTGTTCGATTCAGAGTGAGGCTAGTAAGGTCTCGATGAGCTAATCCAATTCATGTAATTAAATATCCTTGACCGAGAGGTCGCGCAGCCCCGAGGAGAGAAGGGGGGGTCTGTAAGAGTACCACACATCCACTATGTGAAATACGACGATTATTTATTTCTCATATGTAGACCTGCCTACATTTCTATCACACAACTATTTATTATTGAATTGTCAATGTGCACCCCTATTTTATCAACACTGCCCCAATACATTTTCCAAAGGCATCACATTCCAAGGTGAAATCCTTAGTGAAGTCCAACACGACTGAGACTGGAGTAATATTCATAGATTACTTTAAGGCCTGAAAGACCTACTTAGCTACACCATTCCATACACATGCATTCTCTTTTAGTAAATAATTAAAGGGGACAATAATTCTACCACAGCCCTATACATATTTTTTATAGTAGACAGTAAGATAAATCAAACCATGCAAGATTTTCAATAACTTTGGGCATGACCAATATTTCACTTCCTTAATTTTCTTAGGGTCAACTAGCACCCCTTCTCTAGTGGCAATGTGAATTAAGTATTCCACTTCAAGAGCACCAAAAGTGCATTTGGAATGTTTGGTGAACATATGTTCATCCTAGAGTAATTGTAATGCTTGATCAACATGTGCCACATGTGCCTCTTATTACACCTCAGATTCACCTCATTGTACGTCATACTTTTTCACTAGATATGACCCATCATATGAGCTGATTTGTGCATGTCTTGATGATGATTAGAGTTCATAGTACCATGATCATATGTGCTACCACAATGCTTCATACTATTGTATCATTATCAACCAAAACTGTGACCACTTTTTACTCATGTATTGTATTGGACCATTCTTAGATGACTTATGTGAAAGCATTGTATTGTCTAGGTGCTATCTCTAGACCTTTGATGGTTAATCATGGCATGTCCTCTTAGTCTCGATTTCAAGATAGTCCTTGCTCTTATATCTTAGCTGACTGCCCCTTGGTGGCGTTAAGTTGGCACCTTGTTGGTCATTTATGGTCTGGGTAGGTATGCAAGGGTCTTGGGATGGATCTACTAGGACACATGACTTAGAGTACCCCTAGACCATTTTGTATCTATGTACAAGTGTTGCTTATGTTGTAAATGTTGTCACACATATTTAAAGCATACTTATCTTATGCCTAAGAATGGATCCCCATCTTATGTATTTGTCACAATTTGGCCATGTACCCTTAGAGATGACTCTGCACTTATTAATGATCAGAGACAGTTCTCGAGGTAGTTTCACAGTTCTCAAGGTAGTTCACACATCCCAATGCACTGGTTACATTATTTGAGAAATTTTTGGGCTATTCTTTCATACATGGATCCCGTCTCCACATGCCACATTAAAGATCTTGGAATTCCCTTCTACTTTGTCACTTATGAGCTATTTCTCGCTTCATATGAGGGCCAACCTCTCACATATGGATTCCATGCTAGTTGTTGGAGGATCTTATGACCCGTTTTTTACTTGGAGGGTCACTTTCCATCATTCTTGGAGGTCATTTTCTTGAGATTTGGACACAGTCTTGCCTTGAAGACCTTTTGGGGGGACTTATGGATACTTCTAGATGATTCGTCCACTTCTTGGGGGTTATTTCACTTCATCTATGAGGTCGCTCCACCTTTGGAGGCTAGACATTGGCTTGTTTCTTCCTTGGAGTACTTCTACACCGTGATTTGAGGCTTATAATACGCATTTGAAGGGAATGTTGAGCTCATTCACCCAAATCAACTTCTCTTTTGTGGGATGGCCTCCTCTGAGGGTTTATTTTATCATGGCACATTTTACTTATGTTTTTACATAGTCCCCTTCACTATGTAAATCACTAGTCACTTTTTTAGGTCTCTTGGGCTAGATCTAAGGAGATAGGAAAATAATAAAGAATGAGAAGGATGCACATGCCTCGTCTATAAATAAAGGCTCTCCTCCCATTCCAAATTATTGTTGTTTTTGGCTATTTCTTTTGAGTATACAATTTTTTTGAAGATCTACCTGTTGGAGGTTTTTGGTGTCAATTATTAGAGCTCTATCTTTCTTGGTTATTGTCTTGGTGCATCAAATATTTGATGTGATAGTTCAATCCTTCTACAAGTTTGCAAGGTCAATCCATTTGAAGGGCAAGTTTACCACTTGGAAGGAAGAGTTGTGGGTTTTCATCCATTCCTTCTTCATTTGTTAGTCTTGGGTAAGTGCTTAATCCATTTCTTTGTTTTTCCTCTTGGTTATTTGGAAAGGGTTCTAAGTATTTATTTCATGCTATAGTTGATCTTGTCGGTGAAGGATTGTATCCCTTGTGGAGGCCCTTATTGTAGGGCGTTGGTCTTCATACCTTATCTTGACTAGATAGGAGATTATTCTACCTTGAGGTTCTAATCTCTTACCCTAATCCTTAAGATAAGAAAGACCAATTCTTAGAGGGGCATTCATCTTGAACCCATAATCCCTAGTGGTAAATAAGGCACTTGTCTTCTCCCAACAACTAACCATAAAACCCTAATATTACAAAATCTTTTTTTGTTTATTCGTTCGTAAAGAAAACTAATGGTGAAAATCAAAGAAAAATCATAATTTGGATTTATTTCCCAATCTAGTGTAAAGTTCATTGATTATTTCATTTCCTAGACTAGTTTGTTCAAGGGTTTGTGCTTAATTGATTATCTCTAACCCTAATAAGGCAAGATGACCCTATTGTTTTGTATTTCAAGGTTATATCTAACATTTTGCGCACTGATTTAAGGCTTTTTCGAATCTGGAATAAACAAAACAACCATAAGAATTAGGTTTGGAGAAACCCTAAGGCTAGGGTTTGGTGTATAAAGGTTCATATTTACTCATATCTAGACTCTATTTCATTTCTAGAGTTTATTTCAAGTTTACCATACATCTCTAGTGTTGAATTAGATTTCTAAAGTGTCATAATTGTTTATCTTTTATTTGGGGATAATTTTTGTGAATTTATTGTGCTAACCCTAAGGGAATTCACCATTATTTTATCAAGTTCATGCTTAGTTCATTTTTATATTTTTTTGTAAACTATCTTGAATCTTTATATTTCCATAAAGATCATGTATTCATTATTTGGATGTGAATTGTGAAGTACGAAAGGTATTTGGTTATTTGTAGGGGGTTCCCCTATTCTTTAAGGAGTTATTATGTAACTTATCTATATTGGAGTTGTGCTCCATGTTGACATTCTGTACATGGTGTGTACTTATGTAATTTTATGATATTTTGAGTATTTGGATCATAACATAGTTTGCCTTCAATGTTTTTTGTAATTCGAATGTATGCATAAGAATAATTAAAACCATACAAAAACCAATTTATTGTTGGTTTTCCCAATGTTGGGATCTTAGAGTGAATATGTGTTTTAATTACAATTGTGTAATTATTTTTATTTTCCAGATGCTTAAAAGAAATTTGCAATCATAATCATAAATAAGATTCAAGTTCGATTAACTCAGAATTAAAGTTGCTCAAAATCACAGTTTTCGATCCTTTTTTTTTCCACATGAAAAAATTCTCTATATATTCAAAAGGATATATAAATGTACAGCAACGATCTCCGCCAAAGGGAGTCTCAAAGAAAACACTGCTGCAGGAGGTAGCACATCTAATTCGGCAAATAATACCAAAGCCATGCATGAGGTAGCACATCAATTCGGCAAAAAAATATCAAAGCCAGAAAATACAGCAACAGAAGCATAGCCACCCATAGTCAAAAAAGGCATATGAACCAAAGCTACAGGTCCACAAAAGAGACAGCCAATAGGATATATAAGAAGCTGCAATAGAGAGCTCAAAGATTCAAAATCACAGTCTGATGTTGATAGTGCGCCCTGCATTTCCATCCACCCACTTAGTGAAACGAAGGTGTCCCGGAGGCAAAAGAAATGCAGTCTTGGAGAGGGAATCGGCCTCGCTATTGTCCTCCCTGTAGATATGTGTGACATTGAGATTCCTGAAACAACGAGATATCTCAATGGTTCTTTCCAGCTCTCGAGGGCCGTCGCCTTGAGGTCCGCTTGTCCGTTGAGCCAGTCTACGATGACCTTGGAATATCCCAAGAGAAGAAGATCGACAATATGCAATCGTCTAGCCAGGTTGAGAGACGCCCAAGCCCCTGCCAGCCTCATCTTTCATGTTTGAACCTGCACCACAGTTTAAAGTCCAGCGATAGTTGGTATGTGTGTTTAGTGTAATTTTCCCCCCCGCTCCACATAGTGATCCATTCTTTGTGAAGAATCAATAAACTAAAAGTAACCTCTCCCTGCCTTTAGGATAAACCAAGTGTCTGCTTTGTGGAAATGGTTGGCTGCAACTGATGTATGTCTACCTTTGATAAAATTATGTTCGCCACCAAGCTTGTGGAAGTAGGCTTCCCATCGAAGAGTGCAGCATTCTTGCATTTCCAGATCTGCCATAGGAAGTGAATTGGCAGCGATGCAAGAGAAGAGTAGGCTTTGTTCCAACGCTGGAGGCAATCAAGTACACAGGTGCCCATCCACGTCGAGTAAAAGAGAAGCATTGGATCGAGTAGCTGCCACACTGCTAGGACGAATGGGCAAAAGATGAACATATGTGAAATTGATTCGCTCTGAAGAAGACAAAGGTACCAACGACTGGGTCCCTCCCAGCCACGAGCCTGAAGATTCGGCCAAACCAGTACACGATTCTCAATAAGAAGCCAAGTAAAGAGCTTTATCTTAAGAGGGCAATCAACCTTCCATAACTGTTGGAAAAGAACTGAAATGTCTAGAGGCCAATGGAATGTTGAAAGCGCTTGATAAACATTTTTTGCTGTTAGAATGCCTGACTGGTCTCCTCCAGTCCACAGTAAAAGGTCTGGTCTGTCATGTAAACAAATGCCAGCTGCAATCAGCTTCTGTGTGTAGCCTCTCCATTCAGGTTGTAAATCAGCCTCCAGCTGTAGCTCATCCCCACTGAGCCAATGGTTTCCGAGCAGACCTCCATTTGTTGGGGAGATAAATTGATTAAGAAAATACAGATTTCTGATGTGTAAGTGTGCTGGGTATAAAAGCAAAGGAGAGCGGCATTTCTTCCCTGCATCAAGAATGAAGTCCCCGCCAACTTCAATCATCGGTCTGCATCCCCGGACCTGGGGAGATCCAATGTAAAATGACGGCAGCGGTTTGGTGAGATTGCTCTTTATTAATAGAGCCTTGTTGGGACAAACCTGGCCGATCTGATCCAGATATGTACTGGGAGAGATGGGTAATACTTGGCTTTTATGACTGTATTCCAGATACCGGGTTTCAAAAGGATCCTCCAGAATGTGTTGGCCAATAGCGCCATGTGGAAGAAAGGAAGGTGTCTGAGACCCCAGCCTCCCAAAGTCTTTAGTCTTGAGATCAAAGTCCAATTGAAAAGATGAAAGCCTTTGTTGGATTTAATCGCTGCATCAGAGAGGCGAGAAAAACTGTCTGAAACGCTTTCTCGTGGATCGAGTCGGGATGTGTGCCAGAGCCATCCAGTACATCGGGAGGCTTTCCAAAACTGATTTTATAAGAGTAAAAGTGTTATAGAGGGAGGGGCAGAGGCGCTAAATTTTACCTATAACAGAATCATCCTTAGGTAAAGTAACCTTCTCTGCAAAAGAGGTCTCCTCCAAATGATGATTGGGAGATGAGATGTATCCATCAAATGATGGATCCTCAGCTGGATCCAAATCAAGCGCAGGGGGTGGGAACTTATGACAGTCTCTCCTCAGGTGGTCAGTGCGACGGCAGAAGGAGCACCGAAATGGGATGCCTAAATAGTCAATTTTTTGAGAGATCTGTTGGTTGCGCCAATCAATCTCCAGGATTTCAGGTAAACCAGCTTGTATGTCCATTTCCACATAAATCCTTGCCATTTTCCTGTCCGGAACCGAGAGGGAGGTGGGATCCAGTCTTAGAAAGCGCCCTATGGAGGAGCCAATCAGTTCGAGCGCTTGCTGATTCCAGAGCTGTAAAGGGAGACCTGGAAGAAGAACCCATAAATGACGGAAGCTAAAGAACTCCGAGGCAGGATTAAAACCCAATCTCCACCTCTTTAGCATGAGGCTGCCATCGTCGAAGGCCCAAAATCTCTCCAGGATGAGCACTGTGTCTTCTGGTTTACGGAAGATAAATCCCAACCAGCCTTGTTGTAGTATTAGGATCTTTGGTGAGTAATTCAGCAGTGGGATCCAGTTTTCTGTAATCCAGGAAACCAAGCTCTGCTTGCATTTTTCCTTGTAGGCTAGTCTCCCTACTAGAGCGCAGAGAGCCAGATTGCAAGCATCGGGGAGTCCTACATCTAATCCAAGAGTGAGCTTGGGATGTCTGATCTTGGGCTTCCAGACTTTCTGTTTGCGTTTGTGAAAGCTTGTCTTCAGAGGAGTTTGTTCGGGGAGAGGCCTATAACCAAACTGGGAATCCTCCTGTTGGGCAGATGGATCATGTCTCTGTTTTCGTTTGTCCAATATGCGGGCTCCAGGGTGTGTGTATTGATTTGAAAAAGTCGAATGGTGTTGTGCAATAGACCTGGTAGACGGCTTAATAAGAGAAGGTGGAATGGTGGTATCGGATGTCGGGTTGGATGGATGAACAGTTTTCGATCCTTACATTATCGTTTGTATTGTGGTTGATTTCTTCATTACTATATTTCCTACATTATATTACAATCTGCAAATAAGATATATGTTTGGCTCTTTTACACATTGAGATAGCATAACAAAGGACTTGATTGATTAAATTTTGTATTTAAATTTTTTAGCATCGGTGTTGGCTCTCAACAAAAATCCCATAATCCTACGTTGTCGTTTAGGAATCAATAGGAAAAAATAAATATTTAGCTCTATATTTAAAGATAATATTTATGATATTGTATATAGCTGAAAAAAGCAACATATATAACAATGTATGTTTTGTTATCAGTAAGTCTAATAATCTATAAGCATACATTTATAACGAGGTAAGATTTTATCACTAATAAATCTAATATTCCATAAATTGTGTTTGTAGTCCATCCTCATTTTTCTACAAGCCATAATAAAATAGTTTAAGATAATTTCATTTTCTACAGCTTATGCTAGACAATTTCTGAAAAGGCACCGCTTTCATGTACTTCACAATCTATTCCTTGTATAATATAATAATCAATGGCAACTAAATCATGATTGCAAATTACATTTTACCAACACTTCGAAAAACTAATAAACAATAAAATTATTGCTCATGATATTCCAGAATCGAATGTTCATGGCAGGTGTTTGTCCAACGAATTTCGAAATGTGGGCTATGATTCCTTGTTAATATTATATGGCTATAGATTAATGTCGATATTTTAATATTAGTATGAGGATTTAAATTTTAATGTTATAATTCATTTTTCAATTTAAAATATATAT